>PVKS010003881.1:0-99116 GCA_004027875.1 Aplodontia rufa
GTGCATACATATAAAAATTACTAAGTTACTAAAGCTTTTGATGGATTCATTTACTTGGCTCCTCCTCCCTTCTTTTAAATGGTGTAAATTTCTTGTGGAGTGTACTCTCAAGTATATTCTGAGAATGAAGTCTTTGTAAGATGGTATTTAGTAGCCTAACTATTATTGTGAACTCCTGTCAGGGAAAGATAGTCATTGCGATACTTTTATTGTGTGACCTCTTCCTATGTCACAAGAACTTTTATTAAGAATTCTTTTGGGGGGATGCTGGAGCAGTAGCTTAGCAGTTATGGTGCCTGCCTGGCATGTGCAAGTACTCTAGTTCAAACCCCAACACCACGTACACAACAAAGTGTCAGAGGAATGAAAGTCACATGAAAAACTTCATAAAAATTACTTCTCTCTCTCTCTCTCTCTTTAAAAAAAAAAAGACTTTTTTTTTTCATAGTACTTTTGGAAATCTCTCCCCTTCCATGTTCAATCAAGAATAATAATGGTTTAAAAATGAACTTTTATTATTTTTCTTTGCCTTCTCACAGTATAGACATTTCTTTAAAAAATGTTTTGGAATTTATATATTTTACAGTTCCAGTTAAACGCAATAAGGATTAAAATGAACAAAAGACTTGTCATCTTTTGGACCCAGAATATATATATGTAATTTTTGTTTTTTTAAATTGAGAATGAGGATATTGCAGGCTGAAATGTTAAGGTTGAAGAAGTAATTGTTCCAAAGATATTTGTCCCTCTTCTCAGAAAAGATGACAAACATGCAAAATGGATAAATGTAATCCTTTGTACTTTTGCCACCTACATTTTTAAACTACAGTGACTCTGATTTCTCTAGAAAGGTCAGAGGTTTCAGACAGAAAGCTTTGTAATTCTTCAAAGAGATATTTTCAGTTTTGCTCCATAAAGCCTGATTATGCATAGCTTTTTATTTTATGGGCTGTTGAGCCAGGGAGGTGCTGGGGTGGGGAAAAATACTAAGTGAAGCCACATCATGAGGCATCTGAATTGGTGGTTAGATTGGAGATAGATGGGATAGGGAGATATGGTTACATTTTTGACTCTCTACTACCAAATCACTTAGTTCAAAAGTGAGGACAGGGGGTTGGAGCAGTGGCTTGGTGGTTACAGCGCTTACCTGGCATGCGTGAGGACACGGGTTTGAACCCAGCACCACGTACACAATGAAGTGTCAGCGCAACGAAAATCACATGAAAAACTAAATAAAACTGATTCTCTCTCTTTCTCACTTACTGTCCTCTCTCTTAAAAAAAAAAGTGAGGACAGCAGCTTTAACAGTTCATTTTGCTTTGTAATAGAGCAAATAAACTCTTTAAATACTTTGGGCAGTTCAAGGACTTTGTATATTTGAGTGCCACTTCTTTTTGGAAATTGTTGATATGGCTTTCTTTAGCTTTACATAGGTTTGTTTGTGTTTATTTTGGGTTTATTTTTTGTTTGTTTGTTTCTCTAAATTGGGAGAATTTTTTTCCTGTTGAGTAGAGGGGGAGAGTGGAGACTGTGTGTTACGCTCTTCATTCAGGAAACAGGATCCACAGCCTTAGTAACTCACTTAAGCACACCATTAGTAAGTGGACACAGCCAGTATTCAAGCCAAATCCCTCAGATCCCCAGACTTCTGCTCATAAAAATACATGTTTAAATTATCTTTTCTTATAAATTACTTCATGAACTCTTCATATAAAGCCTACATTTTAGGCAGGGTGGGAAGCAGGAGGAGGGACTTGTTACATGTTAAAGATGTTCTCCTTTTTTTTTTTTTTGAGGAGTAAAAGGAGTAGGATTTATTTAGGAAGAAGAGCAGAGACTCCGAAAAGCGGTGGGGTACCTGGAAGCTGGACACCGTCTAACGGAGGTTAGGCCAGGGGTTATGTAGATTTGGGGCCATGAGCATAATTAGCATTCATGCAAAGCAGGCATTGAGAAATGCATCAACTCCATGGTTTAAAATCTATGTAAAACAAGCATTGAAACTGGTGGGGAACACTGTTGGTTAAAACAAAAGGTGGCAAATACTTCCTAGTATCTACCTGTGACCACCCCCATATCTTAGTCTGGGACTAGGACAAGCCTCCAGGTCTTTTTAAGCATTTGAAGGCCCTGGGCAAGCCTGTGACCCCTACCTTAGTTGGGACAAAGGTGAGCCTCATGGTCTTTTTGCATTTGAAGGCCCTGAGCATGCCCTGTCAATCACTCTCTGCCTCTACCAGCTAGCTCTTGGATAGGGGCCCTCTGTCCTGACTACCTAGCCATTTCACTGGCTCTCCTAATCTGTCTCATTTCCCCCCTCTGAAGAAGTATCCCTAACTGCCATTAGGGAAAAAATGGGCGATGACCATTCTGGCTACTTCCTGCTGATATGGGACGTGGAATGGGGATGGCAGTCAGGGACCTTTCCCCAGAGGCCTTTCTATAAGAACCCCAATAGAAGCAGGGCTTGATTGTGGTTTCCATGTATAATGGCATCTTGCTGGTCAGGGCAACTCAGACATCCTTGGTGACTGGTGGCAAGTGACTGGACAAGGCATTCATCAGGCAGGGAGCATGTTAACAGGATAAACAAGACAGCAAAGCATTAGTTTTTAAACTGTTAACACAAAAGCAATCATAATTAGCCATTCCCTGAAAAGTATGAAGACAGTGACTTTAAATTTTCAGTGGGGGCTATTTATAATTTTGGAAATATTAGTAAAGTTGTCAAAAACAGCATTTAGTCCCATGTGATTCTGTAAAACAGTTTACTCTTTAGTGTTAATTTTTGCCTGGTAGAAATATTTCCTTTGGCTGTGTACCTTCCCAGTTTTATTTATCTTTGAGAGAATTAATAAGCTTATACCTTGAGCAGTGTTTAAAAAAGCCATTGTTTCTGTTGCTATAAATGTCCACGTAGGACTGAGGTTTGGTTATACTTTCCTGCCATTTTTTTAGACCAACTTGACCAAAAACGATCTTGTTCCTATCTATTGCTACTAGTCAGCTGAAATTTGCCAGGGTCATTCTTGTGAACTTGTGAAAAGCCTCTTGGCTCTTCTACCAGTTGTGCCATCTGCCAGGATACATCAGGGTCTTGCTGACCACATGTGGCTTCCCTTGGGAGCATCTGGGACATTGCCCTTCAATGATTATCCTCTTTGCAGAATGTCCACTGGTTGGCCTTCTGTTCTCTAGGGTCACCTGATCGCTCTAATCGGGAGGTCTTGTTACCCAGAGTTGTGAAGCCTGTAGAAGTTCCATTGTCCCCTGAGTTTTGCTGACCAAACAGGGCAAGGGTCAAAATATTGACTATTTAACTGATTTCCTTGATTTGGTGTTAAACATCCAGCAGGCCAGTTGCACCAGTCTTAAAGTGGACATACTAAGTCACAGTTTAATTAGGATCAATAACAGTGCTTGAAATTAGTAGTATATCTTATCTGTCCTGTAGGTGATGGCATGTCTTAACTTAGGTTCTTCTATTAGAAGTAGTGCTTCTGTAAAACACTAATAAGCAACAGTTTTAAAGATTTGCAAGGAAAATAAAACAAGGAATTAACAGGGGTAAATAAAGTTAATTCTACTTTGGAACCATAAGGTGAGAGACTGAATCCTAGCTCAGGTGAGGTCAACCTCTTGACAAATATTAAATGTTTTGTTTTTGAAGCTGATCTTTGCCTCTTAAAAGCATTTTACAAAGTTCTCATGTATTGTTTGTTTCTGGAGTTTATCTGAATATACATTTAGGAAACAGTGTTAATAATGATCAGGAAAACAGTCAAAGCAGACAGATAAGTCGGGCTTTTAAATGGCAGTGACCCTTTTATGTCAGATACAGTTACTCTGCCTGTAAACCTACATAAAGTTACACAACATTTAGACAAAGCTTGAACACTTTTTGACCATAAGAACAATCCGTTAACTGATTGTGCCAATTATATTCAACTTAATGTAACACAAGCTTCTGAGGTTTACTTTCCACAAACCTTCTACGACTTACTTAGACATTATATTTCTTCATCCAGAAACATTTCTTTCTTTCCCCAGGAACATTTCTTTCATTCTAATTTCCATATCAAAGCAAATGTCCATGCCTATAACCTTTTATATTTCTTTCCTACTTGTTGACCCTTTCTTAAATCTGCATTCTGATACAATCCTAATGAAACTTCCATTGTTTCCAATTACTTTAAGGTGAGATTATTTAAGTCAAAGCCGTTGAAAAATACAAAATGAAATTGCCAAGAGAAACAGTACCAGTGATCCAAGGCTGACTTATAAATGCAACCTCTATGGGTTTAAAACAAATGTAAGCCAGGTTAAAAATGAACAATGTTTAAAAGACAGCACTTGGTTAATTTGCCTGCCTTAGTTAGCTTGCCTGCCTTAAACTATGTAACACAGAAAAAACTTAAAAATTTAGTTTTGTATCCTTAGTCACATATGCCTAGAATGTCAAAAAATGATATCCTAAAATAATAGTTGCTTATTTAACCAGTTTTGGAACTATCATTTGAAACTTTCAAACAGATACAGATCCTGGATTTAGTTTCCCTAATAACACTTAACAGACATCAGAAATCATCTTGATAAGCATATCAATGTTTTAAGAAACCTTGTTAAAGAATTAGACTTTGCCCTATCAGTATATCTTGCCCAGTTGCTGATTTTTTTAGAATTTATATTTGGAAACAATTTTTAATCCCTCTTAAGGTGAAATACTTTGTTTCATAGTACTGAAGTTAAACGGGTTGAAACTTTTGCACTCCTTGTGTACCTGTTACACCAGTTAGAATCTTAATTTAACAATTTTGCTTTCAGTGAAGATTCAGACATGAACTTTTTCCCATTTACCAACAACTTATTTAATAGACCCGAATATGTATTGTCTTATACAATTTAAGAAACCAAGAGCACCTGAATTTAATTAACAGCAGCAATGTTTCTTGCATAAAGATTAATCCCATTTATGTTATCAGACACGTGTAAACCAGAATAAGCTGTTTTTCCCTGTTGAAGAAAAATCCTAGAAGTAATAAATGTTACACTTAACATTTACAGAAATTAATATTCTATTGGTTGACCACCTAGGAAAAACATGTGGGTTAGTAATTTTAAAGATATTTTTACTCCTGTTTAACCAATTTAAATTGAGTCTCTTTAAATGTTTGAGTCACATGAACAGAAAGTTATTTGGATCCATTTTTTAAAATTTAGTTTATGAGCACTCATTTAAGTCAATTTGGTATCAGACCGACACAACGTACAACATATATGTAGACAAACATAACATAGGTGTGCACACATACAGAAACCAATAGGAAACAGATTTTAGCCTCTCTGAATAATTGACCTTTGAGAAGACAGCAGTACAAAACCAGGATTAAACTCTAGTTAGACAAAATTGACTGAAAAATATATTTGGGTGCACCAAATAGGTGAGTCACCAGTAAAATTGAGCTCAAAAAACAAAGCTTTCCCACAAAAATGAAAGGGCTATATTTACTCCAGTAGAGAGCATGCAAGAGGCTTGGAACCTGGAGAAGCTGGCACCTCCCAGATCCCTTTGTTTTCCTTCCTCCTTTCTGAAACTTAGGGAATGGTTCCTCAGAGTATGGGGAAGTGCCACACACATTTGGATTTAAAAGTGACACTTTTTTCCTTGGCCTGGAACTAGTTTGGGCAGCCCCTCATGCAAGTCTAGCTGTAAGATGGAGTTATAATTTGTCATTTCTTTCTGTCCTCTGATTGACATTTGAGCCAAGATTGAATATCTTTTCCGCAGGGTTTGACTGGCAAAAGAATCCCGATTTGAGTGCCTGTGCCAGACGGAGTGTCCATCTGAAAGACAAGGGGGAAGAAGGCGTCCCTAGGCATCCCTCCATTGTCTCATATCAAGGCGTCCCTTGATCACCTGTGAACCTCAAAGCGGTTGGCGACCACCCGCTGAGGCGTGGCTAGGACTGTTGAGTGGGTCGGATTAGTCGCTCTTACCAGCTCATTCCTCAAAGTCCCCTCACTCAAAGATTGCTTTCCTCAAAACATTAGCGACCACATATTGAGGCCTGACTGGGATTTGGGCAGGTTGGATATAGTGGCTCCTTACCAACGCATGACCCAAAATCCCTTCTGTGTTCTTTCCCTCTTAAAGGGAAAAATCCTGATTTCCTGGGTCGAATTGAGAAGCACTGGCAGCCGCGTTGAGCATCTCAGAGGCCAACAGCTTTCTTAGCTATGATTTTGAGGGAGAGAAATTTCTGAGAAGCATGTGCCCTGGACAAATTAAGTCTTTCCTGATGACTGTATTTGCCTTTCTTTCCTAGTTGCATAAAGCAATCATATTTATAGAGCCAGGAGTGATGTCCCCATTGTTACAGACCCAAAATCTGAAACCATTAACCTAGTAGGTGGGGAGGGAGAATGGACAAAATGTCTTGCAGCAATTAAAATGAGAGCCATGGGTTTTTCCTAGTGAAACTGGAGGAGTTAGAAATCTTGAGACCCAAAACATAAACCGAAGGTCAGTGAAATAGAACCTGAGACTTAGCTTTCTACCAAGCAGATAAAAGGCAGAGTGACAAAGGAGATTAAAGTGGAGACAAACTCGCTCACGCACTGGTAGATTGGTGGACAAGGCTCTGCCCCAGAATTTTCTGAGAAGCAATCTGAGTGAGGCCTGCCTCTACCATTGGGGGAGAAGCCATGAAAGATTAAAGCGCAGATGGAGTTTGCACGTGTGACCAATCAGCTTTTGGCCATCTCTAGAGACCCTGTGTTCACACTGGGGAGTAGCCCCAGCCAGAGAACTAGGGTGCCCTTAGTAGAGACCTCAGCTTCTCGATCAAGCGGACCTCCATGAAAGGAAACTGGAGCAGGAGCAAACCAACATTCTCTCCACCAAGGCGGAGGGATTGATAAGTCTCGTCCCAGCAAAGCCTGTCCCCTGGGTCTCAAGTCCGGCAGCCGCACTAGTCGCTGTTAATTGGCTGGCAGGGTCCCGGTGTTTTGATAGAGGTAAGGTATACAAAATGGAGTATAGGACTCCCGGAAGAAAAAGTGATAGAGCAATTGTCCGTTTTACTCACCCTTCCAAAGAGAGCTCCCGGTCAGGGAACCAAAATGATGCGGGGCTTTTGAGATGAGGCCGGGTTCTCTGCTCCCGCTGGCGAATGGAGTCTGGGCCGCTACAGATTCCAGCAGCCAAAATAGGCCACTTCTAGTGTTTGCAGCCATTCCCAGTAAAACTGGGGATTTGGGCTAGCCACAGGTAAAGTGTTAGCAGCTCCCCAGCTAAAAGCTGGGTGTTGCAGCTCTTGGTGTGGTGGAAATTTACCCCAGGAATTCGGTGCCGATCTTCTGGGTCCTTGTCTTGCGAATTTGAAGAATAAAATCCACGGACAACCATGGAAGGAGGAGTAAAAGGAGTAGGATTTATTTAGGAAGAAGAGCAGAGACTCAAGGCGGAGGGGTACCAGGAAGCAGGACACCGATGCTCTGCTCTTTTGTGGCCTCGTTCTTCTCTAGGTTGTACCCAGCATATCACACTCTAAGCCCTGCTTCTGAATTTATGCATGAGGTTGAGGTAAGAAGTGATCTCTTGAACTGCATAATAGTGCTGAAAGCTCTTGTTTTTTCTGAAATTCAAAAATGAGTGAGAATCTAGAGCTTTTTTCTGTTTTGGCATTAGACCCAGGTTCTCCTTCCTTGAAGGCAACCTAGTGGCCCAAACATTCATTTTCTAGTCGAGGAAGCTAAGTTCATGTGTCCTGGGAGCTGTGGAGATGGAAGATTCTGGTGTGCATTGGAGAACCTTCTAGCCCATTGTCATTTGCACCAAGATTGATGCTCTTTGGTTGGTGTTAGACTAGGAGTTCTGTTCTGGCTGCCTTTATTGATGAATTCTGCCATATCATTGGTACCTCAGTTTATCACACATTTTCAGTTCTTACCACTTCTTAGACACTGTGCTAGGTTCCAGAGATGAAGGACTGAATAACTATGACTGATGCTGTTATAGATCTAATTTCCTCAGAAATAAGGATTTAAAAGCTTTTGATGTTTTTAAATGGGGTCTCTCCAACAAATAGCCCATATAAAGATTTTCTTTTTAAGACAGAGGGACAGAGAAAGAGTGAAAAAGAATCAATTTTGTATAATTCTTCTTGTGGCTTTGGTTGCTCCGACACTTTGCTCTGACACTTTGTTGCATACATGGTGCTGTGGTTCAAACCTGAGTCCTCGCACATGCAAGGCAAGCGCTGTAACGACTTGACTTACCGCTCTAGCGCCAAGATTTTTGTTTTCAAGAGAAAGAGTTAATTTTTAAAAATCTTTTTGTTTTTTTTCCCTCCACTTAGTTGTATATGTGGTGCTGGGGATCGAACCCAGGTCCTGGTGCATGCCAGGAAAGTGCTCTACTGCTACACCACCTCTCTAGCCTCCATATAAACTTTTCTACTTTTTAAAGAGAGAGGGACAGTGAGAGAGAGAGAAAGAATCAATTTTATTGAGTTTTTCATGTGGCTTTTTTTGCTCTGGCACTTTGTTGTGTATGTGGTGCTGGGGTTTGAACGCATACTTGCACACGCCAGGCAAGTGCAGTAACCACTGAGCCACTGCTCCAGCCCCTCCATATAAACTTTTAAACTTCTGTAGGATCACTTGCTTACATTGATTTTTTTTTTTTAAAGAGAGAGGGACAGTGAGAGAGAAATAAAGAGAATCAATTTTATTTAGTTTTTTATTTAGTTTTTCCTGTGACTTCCATTGCTCTGTTGTGTATGTGGTGCTGGGGTTCGAACTTGCATACTTGTACATGCTGGGCAAGGGCCATAACCTCTGAGCCACCACTCCAGCCACTTACATTGCTTATTTAACAGTATATTGATACATGACAAATTCTGTCATTTGACTATATTTCTATTTAGTGTTAAAATTTTTTCATATATCAAAAATACCTAGGTAAGTGTTTAGAAAATCCAGTTGGACAAGGAAAAGGGTGCAGGTGCATTCTCTCATTTAATAGCTTGCCATTGTGGCATATTTTTTCTAAAGAAAGCTGGTGAGGCACAAAGAAGTCCCTTTTATTTTTTCTTTTACGAACATCCTTCTAATAATGCTGAAGAAACAGAGTTATAGGAAAATGAAACAGGAGAATGAGATAGGGAAAAGCAGTCAGGAAGGGAAGGCCTTGGAGAGGAGTCTGTAGTGAATTCCTTTGGCATTTGGTAGTAGTTATTAAAACGTAGCCAATCCTCAGTAGTGCAGCCACCTAAATTCTCTATTTTGCTCCCTCTCTGAAGAAAGTTAGCAATCTTGAGACTTTTGCACTGAAGTGGATTTTAAGTTGTCAGAGGTCTTGAGCTGCCTTGGTTTCTGTTTTTGTTTTTGTTTTTTTCCCTCTTGTTAAAAGAAGGAAAATTGTTTCTGAGTATTTTTATTCTTTAACTATCCAACATCTGGGAAAAGGATTACTTGTCTTTAAATTTGGAATTAATCCCCATCTGCATATTCCCACCAAAATGATGTTTCAGTGAACTAATGAATCTTTGATTCTTTGAACTTCCAGAGGTGGGAGCTGAAGTTGGAGAGAGGGTTTCAGGACATAAGGAACTTAGGGTTGTGGAATGACTTGTGGCTGTGAAGGCCCTTAACCATGCTGCGGTGAGATTGTGCGCTCTTGTTTGAGGCAGAAAGATATGAGGGGTCCTGTGGAGTGTGCGAGTGTTAAGCATGTTAACAGAATAGTTGTTGAGGGTCTTTTAGAGAGAGTGTATGGAGGGTGACAGGAAAGAGGAGGACCATTGCAGGGGTGATAAATGAAATAGCTGAAGCCAAAAAAATCTGGTGATCCAAATGGTGTATGTTGGATTTTTTGTTGTTCTCTGTTATACTTGTTGGCTGTTCAGTTTGCAAATGAGATCTGTTTCTCCAGACATTAATGTGTGTGTTTTTCTTTGTATAGAGCATAGAACAAATGATTTGCTCTATAATTATTTCCAAAAAGCAGCAAATGTGTGTGTAACATTTAAAAAATGGCAGGGGATTGTCGTAGGAACTCATTCGGAGCACTGTAAATAAAAATGGATGGGGATTAGTCACAGGAACATGTGGGGCATCATGAAACTCAAGACACACTTCTTTGTTTAACCGTCAGTAAGAGAAGTGCAGCAAACTTGATCTAGTCCATCCATGGATGTTAGCAGTTTGGTTCCTCCAGGGAAAGAGAAACCACATTGCCTTCAGGTTGAATAAGCCATCTGTATACAGATACTAGAGTGTGTCTCATGATTTTAGCAATATTTGACATTTCCTTTAAGAGTGTCTTATTTTCTTTTTCTTTTTTTTTTCCTTTTTTAAAGAGAGAGGGACAGTGAGTGAGAGAGAAAGAGAGAATCAATTTTATTTAGTTTTTCATGTGGCTTACGTTGCTCTAACACTTCATTGTGTACATGTGTACATGGTGCTGGAGTTTGAACCCATGTCATTGTGCATGCCAGGCAAGCACATAACCGCTGAGCCACCATTCCAGCCCTGAAGGTGTTTTATTCTCAAATATATTTTGGAAATTCCAAAGTTTTAAAAAGTTGAAAATCTCTCTGTTTTTGGTTCTAATCTTCCTCCCTCCCTTTATTTTTCTTGCAATTCTGAATAGCGTTTTTATAGTTCTCACCTTATTCTGTTTTCTTTCATCTCCCATTTCTTCATGCAGAATGAATAAAACAACACATTTGTGACATGTAGCCTTCAGTAATGCTGTCAGTTTCTAAAGATTTATTTTCAGGTTAGAATTAAGTCTGTAATAATGCTACTAACACCCTTTTCTGTTTTTAATCCTTCAATGTAAAGGAAATTGTTTCTGAGTATTTTTATTCTTTAACTATCCAACATCTGGGAAAAGGATTACTTGTCTTTAAATTTGGAATTAATCCCCATCTGCATATTCCCACCAAAATGATGTTTCAGTGAACTAATGGATCTTTGATTCTTTGAACTTCCAGAGGTAGGAGCTGAAGTTGGAGAGAGGGTTTCAGGACATAAGGAACTTAGGGTTGTGGAATGACTTGTGGCTGTGAAGGCCCTTAACCATGCTGCGGTGAGATTGTGTGCTCTTGTTTGTAACCAGAATAAAGGTAAGTAGATTTCAACAAAAGTGGGCTGGTTACGATGAATCAGTGACATTTCTGGGTTTAGTTAACCAGTGCACACAACTGTCCTTGAAACTGGAGAGAGCTTGTGTAAAGTCGTAAATAAATATTTCTCCGAAAATAACACAGGTCTGCCTGCCTGCCTGCCTGCCTCTTGCAAGCTGCTACCCAGTGCCCAGGGTTTTTGCTTCTTTCCTTGTATTATTCCTTTTACATGGAAGGTCCTCACCACCTTTGCTTGGCTAATGCTTCATGTACTTTAAGACTCAGCTGTGTCATCAAGTCCTCAAGAAAGCTTTCTTTCATCCCAACTTCAGCTAAGGCTTGTTCCCTGTGTGCCCATAGCATCCATTAGCACTGTGTTAGTACTCACCATTAGCACTTCCTGTATCATAATAAAACTGTCTGCATTTATCTCCCAGATTGATTTGTGCTTTCTTTCTGGGCAGAGACTGCATTGTGTTGTATTGGGGTACCCTACACGAGAGAGCATGGGCAGTATCTTTGTTGAGTTGATGATAAGAGAACTTGGGTTGAACAACAAAAGAAATTGAGATGCTTACAACAGGAATTTAAAAACTAGGTACTGTATAAGACAATTTTGGGATGTTCACCTTTGGACTAAGGTTAAGCCCACTTTTTCCTATATGAGAATGATTTTATCTTCTTACTCTACCGTGTTAACAGAATTATTTCTTTATTCAAATCCAGTTTTATGTTAACCCAAAGAAGTTATTGATGTGAGTAATTCTAATTCTGAATATAAAGGATTGGTGATGCTAGACATTTATAGAAAACTGTGTAGGCTACTTTGTTTTTCCTTCTAAGGTCCTGGTCTTGATGTTTTTATTTTTATTTTTTACAGTACTGGAGATTGAACCCCAGGGTGTTCTTCCACTGAGCTACAACCCCAACTCTATTTTAGACAGTCTTGCCAAGTTGCCAAGGTTGGCTTTGAACTTGCGATCCTTTTGCCTCAGGCTCCCACTTTGCTGGGATTCCAGGGGTGCACCATCACACCCAGCTTAGTCTTGACTTTTTTCTGAGCTTTTCATTTAGAAAAGACAGTCTGTGGGTGATGGATAATATGGCATTGCTTCAGCTCAACTCTGAAGAACTCATCTTTATACTAGTCGTCATTTATCAAGTGCCTACTGTGTGTTAAGTATGCTGCTAGAAGGGGAAATAAAGGTTTCATGCTGTTGAATTTTCAGAGTATAATATTGAATAAAAATGAAGTCCTTTCCCTTAGGGTAAACACTCACTTTTTGTTGTTGTTGCTGGTTTTGAATCACTTTCTGTCTTGGGCTGTGGGGAAAGGATATGTCAATCATTTCTTATCTGTAATGGGCATTTGCAGGTTTTACTGTCTAGCCTCAGTTAACAGGGTATATTTTGGTTTGGTATGGTATGGTATAGTTTCTTAGATCCTAAGTTGGTTGAGGCCACAGACAGTAGTAGTAGAAAAGTCAAAGATCAGAATTGAGGTGTTGGGCTTAATTACATATGGTCAAACTCCTAAGTTTCCCTTCCATCGGATGTTCTACTCTCATTAAAACTGTTAAACCAATTTCATTAACTCCAAAATGCACCAGCATATGTAAATCTTCTTTGTTTAATTGGAGACCTATTGATTGTAGGTAATATGGGCCTCTCTAAGGGAAACAGAACCAAATGAAGATAAGAGTTTCTTCCCCCCAACACATACGGCATTCATGATTTTATTTCTCTAGGCATGTTCATTATCAAAACCATTCTACGGCAGACTTCCCCGCAGTGTTTCTGTCTGGCCCTGTTTTCATATCTATAAGCTGCTCCTGGTTTCAGCAAAGGATAATGGCAACATTTTGACAAAATATATTTTTCTTTCTTTTTAAGCTAGAACCTTAAATAGAATGAGAAATAAAAACTTATAAAACCATATGAAAATTAATTTGCTTTAAAGGGACTGAAAATAACTCTTTTGTGGCTTCATGTAATACTAAAAGAGACTAGATTATGACCATCCTCATTAGTGATCAGTCACCAAAAACATTGCAGTGAGGCAATAAAAATAAAAAGGATATTTTTTTCACTTACTTTCTAATTGGATTCCAAAACTGTAGAGAGGGTGGGGTACCAGCCTGCACTTTGCAAAGTGGCACAAGACATGGGATTTTCCCACAGTGCTTCTGAGGATCACATAATTCTAGTATGACTGTTTAAAGCAATGAGACCTGGGACTATTTGTGTTTTCTATTTAAACATCTTGAAATTCCATATTTTTTGAAATGTAATCTTCAGGTCAAGGTGAACATATGGCGAGTTGCTTGTAATAAGAATCATGAAAAGGAGAGATACCTGTTTAAAGATTGTAGATATGCATATATTAACTAAAAGTTATCTTTAAGTAATAGAAAACTAGTCAGCTATTAAAGACGTTGGCACCTTTTTTGCTTTTTAAAATTATACTAAAATTATGATTAATATTTAGAATTTCAGTTAGAATTTACTCTAATTTTGTTTGTTCTTTAAAGTATTTATTATTGATGTCTAAACAAAGTTTAATGAAATCCTAGCATATTAGTGAAAATTGGTTACTACTATCTTGAAGTAGCTGATGCTTTAGCAGTAAATTCATGGCCTATCTTGTGATGGTCATCTCTTTTGTTTGGAGATGTTGCTCTAACACATCTCAGATTGTGAGGCGCATATGTTCAGATGGGCACTTATTGGAGAGATCTTCACTGGTAGAGAGTAACTTTAGGTCAGCCACCATAAGGCTTG
The DNA here is from genome assembly GCA_004027875.1 of Aplodontia rufa. NCBI lineage: Eukaryota > Metazoa > Chordata > Mammalia > Rodentia > Aplodontiidae > Aplodontia > Aplodontia rufa. The sequence goes on from PVKS010003881.1 coordinate 13,917, forward strand.
TCATTGCAAGTCTAACTCCTTTAATTGTTACTTAATTCTCGGATTATATTTTTCTGTTAAAGAGAGGATGACTGCCTTTATTAGGGCAAAGTATGGATGCACAGGCAGCACTATTTCCATTTCCTGGTTAGTTCGCCTGAGAAAGCATTGTGAAGTAGAAGACCTTTTGAAGGAATTATATACCTATGCATCTACAAAAATGGATGTGCTGCAGTTCTGACGGGGCTTATGATGACACAGGGAACTCCCCAGTTCAGATAAGTTCATCTTTGACCACTGCATGCCATTCACATTCAGTCAATTTAAAATAATTCTTGTTTTAGAGATTATACATAGAATCTCAGTTTTGTAGCCAGACATTTTTCTTTGAGGTGGGATATTGTTGTGTTGCCCAGGCTGGCCTGAAACTTCTGGGTTCCTGCGTTCTTCCCACGTCAGCCTCCCCAGTCACTGGGACTGAAGATGGGCACTACTGCACCTGGCTTAATACCAGATGTTGAATACTTCATTGGAGGGAAGTTTTAAAATCATCCATTATTCATCTTCTGCCACATCACATAATCTTACTTTATTGATTTCTTCATATATATGATCTCACATAACAATATACAATATATATAGAGTATGTATGCATTATGTATAAAGTATATTGTATATGTGTGTACTTGATTGCCCACCTTTTTGCAACAGACATGGCTCATCCTTTCTTAGCTCCTTCCCAAGAGCAGGAGTTTATTTTGAACCACACATAATCAAGACTTGAAATGGAATGCTTAAAGTCAAACATAAACTTGGATTTGGATTGTCTTCCACTTAGGGTCGTTGATGCTGGAATTACCTCCTGTTTGTGTGGAGAGTTGTGATTGGATTAAAAACACAATTCACATCAGTCAAGTAAACACTTTTTTCTAATTTGACTATTGGTATTTTTCTTTAGGAAAAAGGCACAGAAATATTTTAAAAATTCACAATAGAGACCTCAATCCCAACATATTTCTTTTAATTTTTTTAAGCCTGTTTCCAGAAGGTTCAGAATATTGTGATAAATCCTTCCCTCTTAATAGATATTACTAACTTTATTTCTTACCTTCATTTTATTTATTTATTTATTTATTTTTTTTGCAGGGCTGAGAATTGAACTCAGGGCCTTGAGCATGCTAGGCAAGCGCTCTGCCACTGAGCTAAATCCCCAACCCCTTCATTTTATTTTTTAGTGTAAAATTCATGTCAGTTAACACCACATAATATGAGCTGAAGACTCCCCATGAAAGAGAACCTTGCACTTACCTATTTGTTCTTTCTCATCAACCTCCTGTAGAATAAATATTTCTTCACATATTTGCATACTAAATATATTACTTATTTTTCCTTTTTTTTACATTTTATAAGTTTTATGCATACATAGTGTTCTAGGAATTGCCTCTTCCCTCAACACATTTCCAGTACTACTGCATCTAGTGCACTTGTTTCTTGCTTTGTAATACTCCATTGTGGGGTGGGTCTGTCAGATGTTTCCAGCTTCTTGCTTTTAGCAAATGTTGTGAACTGTAACATGTTTTGTGGGCATGTAAAGAAGAGTATCTTTAGGGTATATGTCTAGGAGTGGAACTGCTGAATTATAAGGCATATATAAAATTTCAGGTTTTTTTAAAAAAAAGGCAGCGCTATTTTTTCCAAAGTAGTTGTACCAGTCTACACTCTCGGGGCAGTGGCTGTGTACTAAAGATTCTGTTGCTCTCCGTACCCTCTTCCATATTTGACATTGCCCGATTTTCCCTTTTGTCAATATAGAGACCATAACATTATATTTTACTGTAGTACCAATTTATATTTCTGATTTGATTAATAATGACATTAAATAGCTTTCTTGTCTGTGTATGAGCAACTTTATTTCCATTAGTGTGAAATAAATGTTCTTGTCTTTTACACATTATTTTTTCTATTTTGTTGCTTTTCTTTTCCATATTGGTTGGTGGGAGTTCTTAATAGATCCTGGATTCTTATCCTTCGCCAGTTATGTTTACAGACAGCTTTTCATAGTGTATGGCTTTTTTTTTAAATTTTTTTCATAATAACTTTGATGAAAAAAATTTCTTAATTTTAGTAAAGGTTATTTACCATTCATTTCAAAGTTAATGAATTTTAAAAATTAATTAATTAATTATGAACCCCGGGGCATTTTGCCATTGAACAACATTCCCAGTCCTTTGTATTTTTTTTTTTTTAATTTTGAAATAGGGTCTAGCTAAATTGTGGAGTCTGGCCTTGAATTTGCAATCCTCCTGCCTCAGCCCCCTGCATCGCTGGGAATATAGGCATGCGCCACTGTTTCTGACACCTTATTTTAAGATATTTTAAATAAGATGTCTTATTTAAGATATTTTTTCTTTATTCTAAGTCTAGAAATATATTTTAAAAATAATCTAAATGTTCATGTCACCTTTAAGCTTGTCTTATGTCTGGAATTTATTTTTGTGTATGGTTTGAGGTAGCATTCTAGTTCTTTTTTGTTTTTTCTATATGAATGAACAGTTTTCACTGATAAGTTTTTCTGCTCCTCAAATGACCCTCAGTGCCACCTGGGTAGTGCGCTAGTGACTTCTCTGTCCTGTTCCATTGAGCAGGTGTACTTGTGCCACCACTACATCATTTCAGTTACTAAGCACTTACAGCAAGTCATGGGATCTGGTAAAGCAAATCCTTCACACTTCTTTCTTTCTAAAGTATTTTTAGTTATACTTGACTGTTCCCTTCATTATTTTACATATATTGTAGGATCATTTTGTCAAGTTTTATGAAAAATCCTGTTGGGACTTTGGAAATGTATTGAATCTACAGTTGAGGGAAATTGATATCTTTTTTACTGTGAAATATTATTATCTACAAACATGGTATAACTCCCCCTTTATTTATTTTTTATTTTTTTTAAAGAGAGAGGGACAGTGAGAGAGACAGAGAAAGAGAGAAACAACTTTATTGAGTTTTTCACATGGCCTTAGTTGCTCCAACACTTAGTTGTGTACGTGGTGCTGGGGTTCGAACCCGGGTCCTCATGCTTGCCAGGCAAGCACTGAAACCGCTGAGCCACTGCTCCAGCCCCTCCCCATTTATTTTGATCCCTTGTGGATACATGTATTTATTTTTTATCCAGGTATTTTTTTGGACCCTACTTTTATAAATTGTGCTTTCCAAATTATGTTTTAACTGTTGTTTCTGGTATAGAGATACTATTAATTTTTTATAGTGATCTCATATCTGATAATATTTACATATTTTTTTGCCAAGGTTTGCTTGTGTATTCTGCATTTTTTGTATACATAATTACATCAAATGCAGGCATTGACAGTTTTATTTCTATGATTCCAGTTGTTCATGCTTTTATTTACCGTTTCCTTCTCGCTGTATTAGGTAAGACTTTGATTTGGTGTTGGAATGTCCACCTGTGACAGTGGACAGTGGGCACACTTGACTTTTTTTATTCTCTACATATTTTTCATCCTTGAATGAGACTAAATTCATGCCTTTTTGTTTTTTAACACATAGCTCTCAAAGGTTGGCTTCCTCACTTTGTAGTCAGAAGTACTCAGCATTATTGAGGGTCATCATAAACTCATTACTTAAATATTACTTTTGCTGGTCACATTTTAATCAGGCAGATGATAAGATCTTACCTACTTTTGTTAACCCCATCCTTCGTTATTCTAAGTATGTTATGGTTTGTTTTTTTGTTAATAATAAATGAAACATCAAAATTCTCCTGTCAAATAACTTTATACCAAATAATATAGTACATATTAATAAATGGGCAGATGGTGTTAAGAATATAGTGTTCTAAAAGTTAAAAATCAGAGGCTCATTTGTATGTCATAATGATTGTAGATACTCAGTCTTCTGAAGAGAGGTACCATATTTACACTGACTTGAGGCTTTTGAGATACCCTATTATATGGATCAGTTGCTTAAGTTTTGATTTGAACAGAACCTTGAAGTATCATTTTTCACAGATTAAAATGTCTGGTTTATATGGGTTTACTTTTCCTCTTTTTCTCATGCAATTTTTGTTAAGACTTGAATAGATTACTCCTAATCTTGTGAGCAGACTGCAGGAAGACAACTATTAAAAGTAGAAAGCTATTAAGCAGTCAGGGGTTTATTATGCTTTAGTGTTTTGTTTAAGTCTGTTCTTAATTGGTTGATTAATGTACAAGAAGTCCTTTTCCCCCTCCATCTCTACAGATGGCAAATGGTAGTTCCCAACTGTCATTGTTCTCAAAAAAGGTTATGGTTCAAAGTCAAAGATTCAGAGATACCACAATAATCAATCATAGGAACATGTCTCAGAGTGCCCAGCCAGGCAAAAGTTAGGCAGAGTAGTAATATTTACTCTGAATCCCTTAGGAGCATTTTATTTTTTTGGTGTGTTCTTGATTTTATTTAGAAGAGATTATTTAATTAATTGAAATGTCTGTCTGACTTCAGTGTCATGAATTTGAATAAACATGAAAAATAATGGTAAACAAGTTTTCTGTGGATCAGTATATTAAACATTGCTAAAATATAGTTTTTAAATGGGAGTAATACAGAAAGTATCATTCTTAATATATTGGAATTAACAGAACACTTTCAAAGGAATACCTTTTTACCATTTTCATGTGAAGATGATTTATAATAGTTAACTTCCTTTTTAGGAGGAAGAATAGAATTATGCTCTGGTATTGATCCACAAAGAGGATTTGCATTTTATTCATGCTATAAAAATGCCTTTAATGGAGACATTGCAGTAATTGAATCTATACTGTGTATCACTATCAGAGTATCTTTTTAATTATTTTATGTTATATAATTTGGTAACTAAATGTAAGTCAGGAAAGGCGATGACTGTATTATATCTTTTAGATATAATGTATAGCCTTTAATATTCCTGAAGTGGATGGAGGTTAGGGACATTCTGTAGTTGAGAGAGAGACAGACAGAGAGAGAAAGGGGGATGGAGAGGATTCCATTACATTCAGCACAGTATGAAACTAAGTCAAAGGAGTTTTGTTAATTAAATTCAATTGCCATCCATTAGACCAATGGAATGAGATGACTCTGCCTAGCGCTGACACAGCACAGGTATGCAATTTGGCTAAATGGCTATTTCTAAACCATAGCACACATTTCTCTACTTCTTCTTCTTTTTTTTTTTTTTTTTAAGTACAAGCTTTATATTCCTAAAAAGTCAGAGAGCAATCAGTAATTGCTAAAGAGTGAAAGTTTCATTTTTAATGCAGTCTAGTGAGAAGTGACTAGTTTGTGGGTTTGGAAATTTATAGTTCACATGGAGATTATTTGTGATAAAATGATTTTTTAAAAATATACACTGCCTGCAGGGGAGTATATTAACAAGGATGTATATATGTGTGTCAATATAGAAGAATGAAAATATATACATATTGAGTAAGTTTTAATAATTGTGGGAATTATAAAAATGAAATTTAGGTGGCGGGTAAGTGTGTCTACGTTTTGGCATAAACTGCTGCTTTTAGAGGCTTTATATGTCAGACTGATAACTTTCTTACTGTGGTGAAATGACAAGAATACCACTCAGGCATTGGCTGAGACATAATTTTGACAGCCAGCAAGCTTTGCAGTGTTGCTGAGTGCACAAATTTCTACTTCCTGCCAAGATTAAAATTGGCAAAAACCAAAAAGGATATTAGGGATTGTCACTTTAAGAAAAAATAACATGTTAATGTTCTGCCTTTGCTGAAGAAATGTAATGGTGATCTCCTGAACTGTAGTCTGTTGAAATCTGTAAGTTTGCAATCAATAAGAAGAGTTTGATCAATGTAAGCATCAAAAATTAAATAAAATAAGTACAAGTTCTCTGACATTTGTGAGAATAGGATTCGGTGTAGTTTCACTTAATAGGATATAACTGTTTTCTTTCAATATAGGAAAAGTTCTTTACAAAAGCCATGAAGTAGTTTTCCTCCTCACACTCCCCGAAGAACAAAGGCCTACTTTAAGTTTGTAGATTTGAAGACTGAATGTTTGCTTTGCTTCCTGGATTTTCTTATTTTTTCCTGTGTGAGCAGATGGTCTTTCTTTTTGTAGGTTGCCAGATCTTTCCTATAACAATAACTGTCATTATTGAAAACCTACTGTGTGCTGGGTCTGTATCCAGCTCTCAAATGTTAATGTTTTTCTTACTCAGGAGTTTTTATTTAAATTTAGGTGTGAAAATGAAGAAAAAAATTACATCCCATGTTGTGAAAGAGTCAGACCCTGAAATCTGCGTATACTTTGTTATTTACAGTAAGTACTTTTGAAACAGCTGTGGATGTTCAAATGAAAGCAGCAGTGTGGAGTGGGGAATGTGGGAACATTCATTTGTGAAGACTTTGCATTCTCCAGCTTTATAGCCAACAGAAAAGGAGATTGTTGTGCATTCTATTAAATACTGCCAGTATGATTAATTTAAAGGGTTACATTTTATTGAACCCTGGTGTAGATGCTCTTTGTCAACTCACATTCACAGCTAGTTAGAGTGTGTGTAGCATTTATCAAAACTTTCTGGAGCCCCTCTCACCTCATTAGCATCTGAATCTCTATTCAGCAGTTAATGTCCCTTACTGCTAGAGTGCTCAATTCTTGTTTTCAATAAGCCAGTTGTAAAATGTCAGACTGTCACTTACAATATAAAAAACCAAAAATGATGGTATTTGTAAAAATGTTATCACCTCATAAAAACAAATTGTAAAGACATGAAAGTGATCTTGCTATGCTGGGCTTTCAGAAGTGAGTCAGTACAGCTACTTTAAATACCAGTTGTGTAGATTCCCACACTTTTCTACCAATGGAGAGGTTTACACAAGCATAATTTAAGTTACAATTACACTAATTAACATCTCATTTGCATAAATTGTTGAAGTCAAAACAACAAAGAATTGTCTAAGAAGCTTAATCCTATTTGTCCAAAATAGAAAGATTTTTTTTTTAAACTATGTTCTAAAAATTGGCAACTTGAGTATGGTTGATCTCTGCCATTTTAAAAATATATACTTTCAATTTAAGAATATATTTTTCTTTTTAGAATCTTCCATCTTTTGTATACTTTCAAAATAAAAAATAAACACATTACACATTGGTTCTTAAATCAGTGCTAACACAGATTAAAATCAAGGTTACAGTATCATTTACATGTAGTAACGCAGAGTAACTATGACTTGTTAGATCTTGTGATGAAGTTCTGCGTGCATGTGTGTGTACACATGTACAGATGTAGAAGTTGTAAAATGTACCTCTAGTTATCAATGGCCAATTAGCATTTTTTAATGCTTGCTGGTCTCTTTGAAAATATCCAGGTATTTTCAGTTTCTTGTATTTGTCTTTTTATTATCGTTGAAGATTAAGGGTATGTTAAAGGTAGCTTTTACAGCCTGGTTGGGTACAAGTGTGATAGATCGCATATTCATCCAAACATAGGAAAATTTAAAAAAAAATTTTTTTTTGGTTGTACTGGGAATTCAACCCAGGACCTCATGCTTGCTAAGCATAGGCTGTCATTGAACTAGAAAAAAATACTTCTTCTTAATGGTCACCCAACTGCAGCTAGTTTGCTATGGGGTGTCTTAATAAACTACCTTCTTTAAGACTCATTTAAAATTCGGGACTTGTTTGCATTCAGTGTATTAATGAAGTTTTCATACTAACCCACAAAACTGCTGCACTCACTTCTATAGGTATACTGTTCATGTGTTGCATATGCAACAGTTGTTAGCCCTGAGCTTGCATTAATAACATTATGCATATGGAAATAAAGTGTGACCTACAGAATTTTTTGTTAACTTTTAAAGTAATTATGGATTGAGGAATTAAAATTATTTCCTTAATTGATAATAGTGTTTCCAATGTTTTATTGGCCTTAAAAGTGTGACAAGATCAGCAATAAGGTTGGAATGAAATTTTCTTTTTAAACTCATGTATCTTCTGAAAGCATTTGTGTGTGTGTGTGTGTGTGTGTGTGTATGAGAGAGAGAGAGACATTGGGGATTGAACCCAGGACCTCATACAAGCTTGTGTGAGGGATGTCATCTTAGATATACAGTGTAATCCTTGCTTTGTGAAAAATACATTCTTGGCCAGGTGCTATAGTACATGCCTATAATTTCAGCTACTGGGAAGCTAAGGCAGAATACTGAGTTTGAGGCCAGCCTGGGCAACATAGCTAGACTCTGACTTGAATAAAAGAAGTAAAAAAGAAATATACATTCTTTTTGGGGATTGTGTAAATACCAAATAAGAATATCTTTTGTAGAAATTTAGAAGAAAACTTATGAATTGTGACCATCTAGAAACTTCTTGGATAAAGCTGAAGTTGAATTGAGGACTGACAGGTTGTTTGGAAATTAGATGTCCAGGAGGGCTCCTGGTGAGGGTAATAGAGAAGGCTGGAGAGCAGGTGGAGGCCTGAGTGCAGAAGCAGCAACACACAAGGTTTGCCCTGATCAGGTAAGCTACACATTTGGGTAGAGTGGAGGTTCACGTGGAAGAGGGTCTGAATGCTAGTTGAAATATTGAGGCCACAGGAAATTGTACAGAGTGTTGGAACACAGATATGTCATGTTTCAGTGTTTGGGCAGGATGACTTATGAGACTCAAATGGAGCAAGCCTTGGAGAAGAGAGCTAAGTGGAGCTAGGGCCAGTGGAACTGTAGCCTTCATAGTTGTTTCAGCACAACATGGTAAACCATGGCGGTGTTTATTTCCTAAGCCTTGAGTGATGCAATAAAGCAAAAAAATGTAGGAAATAGAGCACTGTTGAAAAAATATATGGTTCCTATTTCTCATGGTACTTAAACCCTAAGAAAATGTATGTTACTTTTTTTTTTTTTTAAGAAAGAGGAGAGAGAAAGAGAATCAGTTTTATTTATTTTTTTCCTCTGACCTTTGTTTCTCCAACACTTAGTTGTATATGTGGTGCTGGGATTTGAACTCTAGTCGTTGGGCATTCCACGCAAGCATTCCACTGATGAGCCACTGCTCCAGCCCCTACTTGTATTATTTTTAATAGCAATTAATTCTATATGTATATATCTAGAAAAACCTGTATAAAAATATTATTTCTTTTCTCCTTCGAAAGGGAAATGATTTCCAGATTATCCCCTTTCCCTCACTCGCTTTTTTTTTTTATTTAAGTTTAAAAGAGTACATTTCCTGGACTGGGGCATAACTCAGCAGCTGTGTGTGTATAGTTGCCTTGCGCCAAGTCCTGGGTTTGATCCTGGGGATCAGGGGAGGTGAAGAGAAAGAAAATGTTTCTGTGTCTTTCAAGTTTGACTAAACTGTTACATTGTCAATATTTGATCTTCATTGGAAGCTAAGGTCATGTCAGAGTTACTCAGGAGAAAGTCCTGGACTTTTCCTCTTATCTTTTAATGGCTTATCTTTGATAAGACTGGACATGGTGTGCATGGTGACTTTTATCACTTTTCTTGTCACTTTTCTATGTTTACCTTGTTCATAGTATGTAATCTGAGCGTACCTTCAAAAGACTAGAAAAGATTTGTTCTCAGACCACACATTTTAATATATCAGGATTTTAGTATAATTGGGAGAAAATTGGTCTTGTATTCAGACTGGAAGCTTGAAGACTTTAGCATAAATAGAAGTACTTGTTTCAAAAATTCAGCAAATATGTATTAATCACTCACCAGAAATAATGTAACATGGTGCACACTGATAGAACAATGGAGAAAAGCAAGAAGCTGTCCTTCCCTTCCAGATGCTCATAGTTTTGCTGGGGAAGAGGCAGAATACGTTAAGTGCTGTGTTCTGTGTGGATTACAGAGCACCCACGTCACCCAGGAGGGAACAGAATCAATATAAAACTGAGAATGAGGGAGACTTCTCTGGAGGAGCTGAGATGAGGGTAGTGCTTTGAGGGTGGGCAGGGGACATGCAGGGACAGCAGTGAGCTGGGAACAAGCAGTGTGTGTTCTGGACACAGCACATGGCTGAGGTGGCGTGCCGAGGGTGTAGCATGTGTAGCGTCTTCACTTCTGTCCTCTTTCATCAGCAGGCACCCACTATTTTCCTTGTGCCTGCCATTGAGCAAGGCCACCTATGAGGAGCTCACAGACCTCTTCGTGGGTAAAGTTGAAAGGGTTTGCCCGGTTCTTTCCCCAGAGAGTGCAAAGGTCCATATATGGTACCTTTGACATACTTTGAATTAGGCTCAAGTGTACATTTAAAATTTCACATTCCCTTGACGATTTCGAAGCATGAAGCTGTTGAACTTCCCAAAAGACAAAGACCACCGTTCTCCCTGTTCTTTCCCTTCCCTCACTTTTCAGCTAGATTCTGCCTTCCTTTACATGTGACCTGAGGAATATCTGCCATGTCTTCTGTCTTGTCCTTGGTTAGGAGTCCCTTTTTTCTCCTCTACGAGAGTTCAAGTCTGATGCTGATTTCTTCTCATCTTAGGGCTCTTCAGCTATAACAGAGTTTAATGAAATAAAAGTAAAGCCCAAATTAGATATCCCAACATAATCCTGGAGGAGAATTCTTTACTTATCAGGAACATTATCTTAGGGATGCGAGGAAGCCCTTGTATACCGTGAAAGTGAGACCCTTAGTTAATTAACAAAATAAAAATAACTTTACAGGACATCTCTGACACTGCCAGTGCTGCTATAAATAATTGCACAAGTAAGGGTTTTTAGTAACTGTGAATATGCAGACAATATGGATATCAGAAAGTGTGGATGACCTTACTGAAGAAATAGAGTTGGCTCTGGAACTTTGCCTAGTGGGAACGAGGTTTTGTGAATTTGATAAACACTGTTGGTTGTTAAGGCATCTTCTGATAGGTGAAAAGTGTTTTTTTGATGCAGTACTGCCTGGCATGCATCTTCTCTATGGTCTATTATCTTGCGGGAATGACATTCGTTAAGTTGGTATCTGTGTGCATCCCACCCAAATAAAGAATGTTTCATCTGCAAAGTGAATTGCCATACAGTCGTCAGACTCTAGAAATAAATTATCAGCGATGACTGCAGTGGGTGAGGCTGTTTGTTTATCAGATCACTTGAGAACAGAGTAAAGTGAGTTTCACATTTTCCTGAGTCTTGAATTCTCATTTTAGACATCTGTTCGGAAGCTTTCTGAGCCATGGAGTATTCTAAATGAGTATTTTGTTAAATGGATGAAGGAAGACTTAGCTTTCTATTGTTAGGTGAAACCTAATTAAAAATTAAATAATGACCTTGTGTTTTGTAAATTCCTATTTCCTGCATGTGTGAGTATATTTTGTTAGAATATTTTATTTATTTTATTTTATTTTATTTTTAAAGAGAGAGAGACAGAGAGAGAGAAAGAGAGAGAAATAATTTTTATTTAGTTTTTCATGTGGCCTTCGTTGCTCCAAGACCTGGTTGTATACGTGGTGCTGGGGTTTGAACTCGTGTACTTGCACATGCCCGGCAAGCGCCGCAAGCACTGTACCACCGAGCCACCGCTCCAGCCCCAGTACATTCCATTGTAAAGCATGCTTTATTTCTTTAATGAGAAGAAATACTATAAAAATCACTATTTGCTTTGAAATTACTGCATGGCATCAAAGCTAGCCTCTTGTTGAAAGTGGAAAGGTATTAGAGTTATACAGCTTTATGAACTATATTTTCCGTGAATATAGTAGAATTAGTTTAATTGTTCTACTTAACCCTCTTCAGCATGATTGCACCCATCAGAGTAGTTAACAGAGACATCACTATTTGTGTTATACTAGGAATTCTTTATAAACTTAATAAATGAAAGCTTTTTTCTTATATCCTGATTCTCTAGTGGACTTCTGGTGAAATTATGTGGCTACCTTCCATTAATGTTAATGGAGGTTATGGATATAAATCCCTCCACAGTGATAGAAGAATGAGCCCTGGAGAGAAGAGTGTTTGTAATGAATCGCTGGGTTGTAATACAGGATTCACTTGGTCTTTTATGATTTTTTTCCTCCTGAAAGTTTAAGATCTTATGTTCAGGAACATAAATCTTAATTCTGTTTTGTCAACTCTGTAATAATGTGAAGAATAGAGATATCAATGTGTGTATTTTTTAATTCAATGGTAGGCAAAAATTTTATGTTAATATAATGATATACCACATATATAATTTTGTATTTTCTTTATACTTAATACTTTTTGGAAAATATGAGTATCATAAGAGGTCATCATACATTTTACTAATAATGGTTACCTAATGATTTCTTGTCCTGAAAGACTGCAGTTTATCATTTGGGTATCAAGGCTCTTGAGTGTATTTATTGAGTACTTGCTGGGCATATGGTTCAGAGCTTAGTGATGGAAGCAATCTATCCTTGTTGGTTCCTATGATCTTGTGATACAAGTAGACAGTAGTCTGTAGGCACCTTCCGGTGGGGCATAGACCATGAAACTTCCCTTGATTGAAGACGGGAAAGAGATTCAGAATCAGCATTCTCATATCTGGGAATCTGATTGGAGGAAATAATTGCATGGGTAATAATGTTTTCAGTCACTGTTTTAGGTAGTATATTATTCATTTGACTCCTTTTGGTTGCCCACCATGTGCCAGGCACCATGTTAAATACTGGGAGGGCAACAATGAGCAGGATACGGGTAACCTTGTTGCATGGAATTTATACTTGGTGGCAGGAAATGGTTTGAGGGTGAGTAAACAAAATGATTTCTGCATATGATGAATCTCTAAAGCAAAAAGTAATAGAGAGTAATTGAGGGGCACTGCTTTTGAGGAGGATGGGACAGAGGATGAGGCCATACTCATCTTAAGTTTCCAAGTAGAGAGAGGAACAAGTGCAAAAATCTTGGAGGAGTGTGCACGCATGCATGTGTGTGCACGCACGTGTGTGTGTGCGTGCGTCCATCCCTTCCGTCCTTCCCAGAAACTGAAGGAAGCAAGGCTGTTTTGGCAGAACAGTAAGGGGAAAGTGGCCTGAGTTTCCTGCAGGGAGGAAGAGCAGCCTGCCACAAGGTCGTGACAGGTTTCAGGGGTGGTGAAGGTAGTAACATTTGAATCCAGGTGCATCAGAGTCCATACAGTGTTGTTACACCACTGCATGATGTTAGCACCAAAGGTTATATGCCCAGAAGAATTAGAGGAAACAGTTGCTACAAGCATCCAGAGGAGAAGAAAATCACTTTGATCTAGATAAACGTCTCAGGATTTTTTGAAGAAATGTACAGATTATAAAGATACCATTGGTATCTTTTTCTTTTGTAATATCAGCAGGAACTTATTCAGGCTAATTTTTCAGATAAATATTGACCTCCAGTTGAAAGGAATAATGTAATAATGTGTATAAACCTGTTTTATTAGATAATCTTTGTGAAATCTTAAATATTTGTGTGCATAATTGATGATTTTGGTTTTTTTTTTTAAAGAGAGAGAGTTCATTTTAGTTTTTCATCTGGTTTTTGTTTTCCTCCATATAGTTTTATATGTGGTTCTGGGGATTGAACTGGGGTCCTTGCACAAGCTAGGCACCTCTCCAGCCCCTGATTTTAGCTTTTATGTAGGTGCTTTTCCCTCTTTTGACACTTTGAAAATCAGGCTTCCCCAATTCCCCATGTCCAGCCAGCTGGTGGACTCTGTAGTCTCTGTTTTGTGCCAAGTGCTCTTCCTTTGTTACCAGGTCCACAAAATTAATGGCTTTATCATATGAAGTAGTTCAGTTACTCAGCAAAATAAATGATATACACTTTTACAAAGAGCTCTAGAAAGTAAACTTGAACCTAAAAGTGTTTAGTGAGAGGAAATTTCTGTTTGTCTTTAATTAAGAGAAACTGTATGGAAATGTAAGCTAAGGACACATTAATCAGAGAAGCTGGCATGGCACTGTGTGCTTCATTTTCATTTGGCATAGATTGCATGGGTGCTTGTTAAATAATTTGTATGGCTGAAATAACTTGTGATATTTCTTGCTTAACTTTTGCATATACGCAGACTAAAGAAACTGAAGAGTTTGAATTTTGACAAAAATCCACCATTAGGTTATTGTCAAAATACATATTCATGATAATGTTTGCTTGCCTCATGGTGGAGAAGAATGCATATTGAGAGTATATAAGTTTTCAGTGAAAACTTAGTAATCATGTAGCAGGCTTACACCAGGCGAGTAGACATTTGTGTTTAATGCCCTTGAATTGTAACATCCTTGCCCCTGCTCATCTTTGAATTGTAACATCCTTGCCCCTGCTCATCTTATCTGTGTCTTGTCAACATGGATATTGTTTTAAAAATGATTATTTGAAGGAAAAAGTTCTCATATGTAGTGGGGTTGGTAGTTCACTCCCTGCATGTAGGGTGTACTCATGTGTCAAAGGGAACCTAATCTATACTGGTAGTATATTTGGATCCTCAAGGCCAAGGAGAAGGGATTCCCCCTCCTATTTTAATTTTATGGTTCAGGTAGGTCAGATCAGATTTCTTGGGCATAAATTTTGTGGTGTACACTTGGTGGTTTGGTTTGTGCTCTGTAATATTTGTAATTACATGAGATGTCAAGATCGAATTAACCTAATTGTAGAGTTTTATATAGTGTCTGTACCAACATCCTAATAAAATAATATAAAATTCAATAAGTAATGCCAAGTGGGACAGTACTCTACTCACATAAGCTTACTAAACTTGATATATTCTTATGGCTCGTCTCCAGAATGTAGAAGAAACACATTTATCTAGGTGATTAGTATTCTTTCTGTCTGCCAGATTTAAGGATTGTTTGGAAATATTGTTAGAATCAAAATCAACGTCTGTTGCTACACAAAGTTGAGCATTCCAGGCAAACTCTGGCCGTTTTGTTGTTCTTATGTCCACTTATTTCATGCCTGCCATGACAGTGACAGTTTTCAGTAACACAGAGCTGCCATCAGAAGAGTGATAAGCTTGTAAGTGAAGCCTTCGCAAAAGTAGTACAGTCATTTCTGGTCCCATCTCAAAAGACATTATTGAAAGTGCCTTTAAAAATGACCAAGATAACATACGAGGCTCTTTACAGATTGGGTTTTTGAAGTTTTTTAACAACCTGGAACTCAGACCATTTTCAGCTCCAAGTGGCTGTCACACAAACTACTTGTTTTTGTTTTTGTTTTTTAAAGTTTGGAATATTATTTGTTTATTAAAGTACATTTCTATCCATAAATATGTACTATTCTTGTTAAATGATAAAGATCACTGGTATACATTAAAGTAAAACAATTTTAGCTCCATAGACAATTCACTACAGAGATTATAAACAGACTCAAAGCATTAAAAGACATAACAATCATAATGTAAAAGAAGTACTCATTCTGAAACATTAAATAAGGCACAAAAGATATAAATGTTTTATAAGAACATTTGACAATGAAATTATTTATATCAGGAAATTTTTAAATTTTATTCAGAAATTTATTTGTTGAACAATCAAACAAACTTCTAACAAAATAATATATATATATAAATTCTGAAAATTAGATTTACCTCCAAGAGTCCCCCCAAAATTACCCACCCTTATCCCTCTCCCCGCCTTCCCATTATATCTCTACAAATGCCTTAGGTTGTATGACTACTTTTAAAACACTTTAGCTGATTCTAAATTTGAGGAAAATGGGAACATTGGAAATTAAGAGTTGAAGAGTGTTATAGGACATAAGGTGCTTCTAAGTTTGTAACTTTCCATATCAGATTTAAAATTCAACTTTGTATTTTATGCTTAATTGGTGTCTGGTTATATATTTTGTTAGAAGTTATCTATTAGTCATAATATCAGATAGTTTAAAAAAATCTTGAATAAATTTATAATAACTATATTAACAATTTGTAACATCTTCAGTTGACCTCCAGGACATTAGGAAATCGAATTTAAAGCATTGCATTGTCTGTTACTCAATGGAGGGGACTGAGGACAGCGTGTGACTTGTGTACTGCAAATGATGCAATAGCTAAATATTCTAGTGTGAGTTAAGGTTGGTTAGATGATCGTCCTTAACTCTGCTTTTCCCAGGACTTTTTGAACTCTTGTTTTTTTCAAGTAATATTCTGTGCTGCTATTTTATTGTTTTTTAAGAAAGGTTTTGGGCAAGAAAAAAATAAGTTCTCCCTTCGATTCCAGATAGAAATTAGCATTCATATATTGTTCAGAGTATAAAAGTACACCATATTACCAAAAAATGACACTTCCCTAAAATTTTTTTCAGAAGGTAAAATATGTAAGTAAGAAACTAGAAGTTAATCAATCAACAGTTATAGATTTCCTTATGTTTTTGTCCTGGAATTAATTTTCAGTGAAAATTAAGACTTTTTTTATACTCATCTGGAATCAGTTTTTACCTCATTAGCAGGAAATGGTAACTATATATTCAGCACAAATAGACTTCACTTTGTGAGACAATTTGTGTTCTTTATGAAGTTACGTAAAATAAATCTTTCTGCCATCCTTAAGTAGGATTATGAAAGAAATAATAGCAATAGGTGCCCATCATTTCAAGTAACTTTGGGTAGTGTGACTGTTACTCCTGTCTGCAGTGAATCCAAAGAAAGGAGAATTTTTTTTTATTTGTCACTGATACCCAGTATTTTTTATTCAATCATGAGTTTTTATTAGCAAAATGAAAGCTTTAGCTTTTTAAAAGTTTTATATATAGATATTTATTTATTAGTGCATTATAGTTTTACATATTGATGGGATTAGTTGTCACATTTTCCTAGATGCACACAAATCAGCAATACAATATGTTCAGTGTGCCCCCACACATATACGACCCTTCTCTCATCCCCTGATCCCTTGCAAAGAAAGGAGAATTTTTAATCTAACTTGTTGGGAAACTTTTTAGTACAGCCTCTAGCATTGGTAAAATGAACTGTTCACTAGCTAGATCATGATGGTGATAGCTTGTGGGACTGGGGTAGAATCCCTGTGAGCCCCCTCCCCCCTTTTGATACTGAGGATTGAACCGAAGGGTTTTTTAGCACTGAGTTCTATTCCCAGCCCTTTGTAATTTTCATTTTGAGTCAGTGTTGCCCTATGTACTGAGGCTGGCCTGGAACCTGCAATCCTCTGTCTTAGCCTCCCAAGCAGCTGGGATGACCGACTTGTGCCACTGTGCCTGGCCTCCTTTTCCATTTTCTTTTGATCAGGTCACATAGTTGTGCATCTGTTCAACTTGTGTTGTTGCAGTAGGACAAAGTGTAGGTGGAAAGAGAAGTCTAAAGGGAAGTTGAACCGACCTTCCATGACAAGACAAAAATCCAGTGAACAAATGAATATAGACTCAAAGAATCACAGGCTGATACAACTGAAAGAGACATTAGGTTTCATATAACCCAAATTTTAGCTTCCAAATCCTATATAAAATGTATGTTCTGTGATTGTGAGACTTTTCTGTATTTAAATGTTAAATGTATTAATGTTTCCTCTTGTTGACCCATGATGTATTTGTGGATTTTTTTTAGATGATTAATGGGAACATTCTGTATTATAGCTTCTTTTTTTTATTTGCCTTGGATGCTTATATATGCCTGTTAGTCTGCTAATATGCTCACGTGCTCAAACATACAAAAGAAAATGGCAGTTCAGTATTATAAACTGATAAATAGTTAAGTGCAACAAGGCTTGATTAATTGTGCTTTTTGGAAGTCAAATTGCCATCTGAGTCACATTTTAAGGATTTTAGTCAACTCATATATATTCCAAAGTTTACACAGGGGTATGAGGGTCTCATTAGACATACAATCTCCCAGCATTCTGTCGCTGAATTGGCATCTAGAAAGTGGTGGTGGTGCTATGGATTTTATCACTTATCCCAAATGTAGGAATTGCAAAACTCCTTTCTTTAAATATTTTCTCTTTGTGGTGCAACTGGGGAGGGCCAAACTCCAGCCTAAAAAAAAGTTTTAGCCTGACTGGTTGAATTTGGTAGCAATAACAGAGGAATACAACTTTAGGTCAAGAAACTAACATTTTGGGCTATCCAGGATTAGATTTTGCATTCCTGACTTCCATTTGGCTCCTCGTTTCCACATCCATCTCTGTGGATCCAGGAGAAATAGATAGTTCTTTTTTTTTTTTTTTTTTAAAGAGAGAGGGACGTGAGAGAGACAGAGAAAGAAAGAAACAACTTTATCAACTTTATTTAGTTTTTCACATGACCTTAATTGCTCCAACACTCATCTGTGTACGTGGTGCTGGGGTTTGAACCCGGGTCCTTGTGCTTGCCAGGCAAGCGCCGAAACCGCTGAGCTCCAGCCCAGAAATAGATAGTTCTACCTCACATTTCTTCCACTAGCACTTTTCCCTCAAGACTCCGGACCCTGATTAGTATTTCTCTGTTGATGATACTCTGTTTATTTGCTATCTTGTCATCAGAATCCCTTTATGGAATTATCTTTGCATATTGTACAGTTCCATTCTGGGGTGTGTGTATGTGTGTGTGTGTGTGTGTGTGTGTGTGTGTGTGTTGTGTGTTTCCTTAAATCATTTTCCTAATGGAGACAGCATACACTATTATTCAGGTAGTAACCCATAGTCATGGCAGGAAACCTACACAGTGGGGCTGGTTTTGACACAAGGGTCCACCTACTGGCAACCACTTTGCAGGCAGCTTCATGTGATAATGTAGAGGGTACCAAAAAAACAAAAAAACAAAAAAACAAAAAAAAAAAACCTCCATTGTATGATTTTCTGGTTTATATGGTTTGCATTGAAATTGTAGGGTTTTTTTGGTTGGAATTTACTTGAGATGATTAAAGACATTTTGTAGAGTACTCAAATATAGGTGAAAGAATTTCAAGTTTGCTCATTTTGGCATAATTTTAAAACAAAAGTGTTACTGTTGGATCTGGGCATGTGATGGGTGAATGAGTGTTTCAGTGAAATGACATAAGTCTGTATAATTTGGAGGGTAATGATGTCTTAGAACAAGAATAAATCTGGAGCCATGGAAAGGCTCCATATTCTAGATGAATACATGCTTCCTCTTATGACTCTAAAAAATAAAATTAAATCTTTATTTATATGAATCCACTAGGGGCAAAAGCTACACAGTCTTGGTTTATGATATATTTCAGAACAGGAATATTAGCCTTAACCTCTTTCCTCACATTGCATATGATATTTAATCCATCATCTTTGTTTTAAACAAACAATACCCAAGCTGTTGCTGGCATTGGCATAAAGCTGATAGTCCATCTGGAGAGCAGGAATATAGATCAGGAAAATAAGAGAATCGAAATTGGGTGCAAGGGCAGATTTGCATGTGTAAAACCTTTCTGTTTTACCAGCTTTTATCAAATTATTTAATACCAGGCAAAACAGATTCCTTTTGCTTGAATCCGAGTGCCTTACTGGAGGAAGAGCTGTTTCAGTGTTCAGTGTTGCAGGAGGAACAATTGGGTTTTGAGAGACAATTAAATAATGAGCCATTGGGATCATCATTTTTTTGTTGTCTTTTTTTTTTGCGTGGAGAGTTAGAGTGCAAGAGGGAAAAGTACTGCTAGAGCATTGGCTTTTGCTCTGGCTGTGCGAACATTGGTCAGTGTTTTAGCCTGGTCTTTCGGAGCCTTTGACTCAAGTCAGTTCAGTGGCCCTCTGTTGAGGCAAATGTGAGAGTGTTTGGTGGGCCAGTCATTTATCTAGGCCTTACCCATCTGTAGATGAGGAGGCCTGGGTCCTGTGCTCAGCGTGTTTTCCAGGTTTGGCAGCATAGACACATTATCATTGAGAAGTGTTGTGAGTGTCATATATGAGATATGGGCTTGCAAAGGAAGGGAGAATTGTGCCTGGAGTAGACAGGAAGATTTGTGTTATGAATCCTTCCTAAGGGTTTTCTATTTTGACAGGCAGAGGAGCAGGCATTCCAAGTATTTGAATAGTGAGAAGTTCAGAACAAATTATCAACAAAGTTCCTTCCAGTTCCACATTTGTAGTGCTATCAATGTAAAATTCTTTGAATAGCTTTCCACTGATGACTTATTTTCTGAAAAGTGTTTATTGTCATGGTTGAAGGAAAATAATAATGGAAGAAACAATGATTACCTTTGGAGATAAAATTGGGGCTGGGTGGGAGAAAGCAGCTTAGGTTTTTTTTCCCCCTTTTAATTGTTGCCCCATTGGAGAAATCAACTTGTATATAAGGTGACCCCTTATTGTGTGGAAGCTGTCCTTTCTAGTTCCAGGGAGCAGCAGTGGATGGAACCACTGTAACCTGGCCACTCTCCAGGAGAGGAGGAAATCCAGGTGGGAGTGCTCCAGTGTGGCTGTGTGCAGCAAGGTTTCTGAAATGACAGGAGGACCCAGCGTTTTCCCAAGCAGCTGGGACGCTGGATTACACCCACCATCTCTGCGTCTCACCCCTAGAGGAGCGAGTCTGGGCTGCCTTAGGAGTCATGGAGCCAGGGACTTTTCTTCCCTTTCCAATTTTTCTTGTTATTTTTAAGTGACAGACAATGATCACTCGACAAAAGAGAGATTCCATTTTCCCCCAAACAATTCTAACTAAAGATGTGTGTAAACTCATGAGTTAGAAATACAACTTGACTATCTCCTTTTTTTTTGTTGTTATTTATGAACAGCCAATAATTTATTCGCATGTGACATTTGAGCTGGCATTTTTTCTTCCCAAGATGACAGTAGCTTCCGCAGTGTTATATTCTAAAGCAAAGTCAGAACAGCCTTTTGCTTTTGTCCCAGTTGGTAGTTATATTTTGCCCTCTTGCCTTTTTCATTTAGACCTTATGGTATTTCTTAACCCTCTGACTGTTTTGAAAGGCTTTGATTAAAATATGCTGATAAAAGAATTTGATAACCAAGTTAGGAACAACAAGGCTATCTGGAGAAGACTGAATGATTTGGCAGCCACACAAATTCTATTCAGAGCACACAAAGAGATCCTGGAATGTTTTATGGGGACTTGTGTTTGGGGAATGGTATGAACTCAGGTTACCTGAAGAATATGGTGTCATATGGAAACATTTAAGAGCTTATGAAGAATTCTTTGAAATACGGTGGAATGAGCTAGCAAGCATATTATACCTAAGAAGAAAAATAAGAGCATTCATTCTAATTTTCAGGTGGCTGCTCCAGGAAGAGAGATAGATGAAAGTAAATCATTTTATGCTCCATACACATAATACAGAAGAGATATCACCTAATCATAGTTTTTGCCAACCAAACTCTAGACTTTAAAAGCAGAGGTCACCAGTGTCCAGCAGCGTTCCTCTATAGGAACCTCTTGAGTGATACCCCCACAGCCTCTGCTTAAATACTTGCAGAGGAAAGGGAGGGGAGTTGGGAGAAAGGATGCACGAAGGTTGGCTGGAACTCCTGTTAAATATCTATTATCCGCAAGTTCCTGGGAGAGGCCCTTTATTGCTATCTCATTTGACTTATGGATATGCGCTTTATAACCTCCAGGTTACAGATGAGGAAACCAAGTTATATAAGCATAATGAAACTTGCCTCAGCTTGTGTGTCTGGCTTAAGACAAAACTGGAGTTCAAACCCAGGTCCTTCTTTTTGGACTGCACTCCACAGCCTCGCAAGTTGGAGAAGGGCTCCCTTCCTAATAAAGCTACTGTTTTGCCTCAATAATGCAGACTGTTTGAAAATGCTTTCTTTGATTTAGCTGAAATCTGCCTCCCATTAACATCTCTCATTGGTCCCAGTTCTACATCAGGAGGATCACAGAGTTGATGGAATTCTCTTTCCACATGCAGGTATGTCTGCAAGCGTTGCTGCCAGTATGGTTTATGTTGTCCTGCATTTAGTTGATGTTTTTGAAAATGAAAATGCACACACAAACACCCATAATCCAATGTCCTCTTTTTGACTGCATTTCACCTTCCAGCATCTGGAGCACTATTTGAATCCTGGAGGTCTGGACTCAGAGAACATGAGTGTTAGAATATACCTTTAAAAAATAAGTATACTTAAAATTTTTCAAAAAGTTAAAAATATAAATGTTAAAGAGTTTGCATTATTTTCATTTTTCTTTGTTTTAAATTATAAGCCCAACTGTTGTTCATCAGCACCTTACTCTTACGTCTGTAGACGAAACAGATGGGATATTTAAGAATATCCTCTGTACACCCAGCACTTACCCACTAGAGTAGGACTATATTTCCTCAGGAGACAGGGTGCTTCTTAAGAGCAGAGACCTTTGAAAGTCTTTGGCTTCCTTGCATCGACCAAATCCTTTACTTTTAAGGCCTGTTAACTTTAACTGAATGGAATGATTTAGGTGAAATCACCTATTATTTAGTATCTGAGTGTTGCACTTTAGGCAACAGTTTGTCTATATTTTGGGTGGATCTAAAATTTTGCCTTTATTTTGGGTAGTCTAAAAATCTAAATTGCATTGAACATCTGATAGATTGGATAGGTAATGAGGAGGAGGAACAGTGGACCATAGTGAGAATTGGCTCACAGGACAGTAAAGAGCCAGTCAAAAATGATGAACGTTATTATGTTTGAGGCAAATATATATATATATATATATATATATATATATATATATATATATATATCGCCTAAAGAAATGTATCATCTAAACCCACTTACATGTTGTTGGAAATGTGCTTTGGCCTGCATGAAATGGGAATTATTTTTACTTACAATAAGAAGAGAATCTTCAGCCTTGAGACTTTAGACAGATCAGTTAATAGAGTCCCCTGAGGTCTACAGATGAGGTTCTGATGGCGAGGTAACTTTCCTAAGGTCATAAACCCAGAATAGTAGGATTCTTTTCAGCAAGTGCTGGTGTGTACCTCAAGCTTTTTTTTTCTTTTCCCTAAAGAGAGAGAGGGACAGTGAGAGAGAGAGAGAGAGAAATAATCAACTTCATTTAGTTTTTCACGTGGCTTTCATTGCTCTGGCACTTTGTTGTGTACTTGGTGCTGGGGTTCGAACCCTTATGATTGCTTATACCAGGCAAGCACTGCAACTGCTGAGCCACCACTCCAGCCCCTACCTCATACTTTGGAAAAATACTATAAATGTTAAAAGTATAAAATTAAGGTCATTTCTAAGCCATGTAAAGTAGTCCAGTTGTCCCAGGATGAATTATTATGTGTATCAGCCACCATTTTACAGAGTAATTGAGACTAAATCCACACAACTTTTTATTTTTATTTTTAGTTTTTAATTTTCTTGGTTCTGGGGATTTAAGCCAGGGCCTCATGTATGCTAGGAAATACTGTACCAGCCAACCACACCCCAAGTCCCTACAATTTGCTTTTGTAGAATTGTTCCTATGTGAATGAAACACATACAGACAAGCATGGTGCATTCTCATCTGAAGTTGCCAATTCTTTGCTGTATTTTCATATTAGGGACATTTTCCCCAGGGCAGTGTAGTGATAATGAATATGTTAAAAATATCAAATAAAGCTAGGGGTGTTGGGAGGTTTTCCTGGTCCCATAGAGGATTATCCCTTGGGAAGCTCCATTAGATTAGAATCCTGGCTTGATAGACAAGAGAGTTGACCTAGTATGGTGGTTCTTATGTTCGTGTGAAGATCTTTCCTTACTTTTCACCCTCTCCAAAAAATTAAGGTCAGTATCTTTGCTTCAAGCCAGCCTAGACACTAAGCTTCTCTTACGCTCCCAAAATTACTTATTTGGTAATTGCTTCTACTTTATAATTAAAACAATTTTAGTTGTCAAGGTAGGAAGAAAAGACTATCCTCTTTCCAATTTGCTTGGACTTACATTGATGTTACATTTCAGACTGCAAGTGATATTAGAAAGACTCACGTTTTTATAGCATCAGAAGTACCAAATGTACAATGAAGACAGATGTTATTTTTTCTGAACAGTGGACAAAAAGACATACCCATTGTCCTATAGCTTTCAGATCTTCTGTAACCTTTTTAAACAAAAAGGAGAAGTTGCTACTTGTACCCAAGGGAAGAGAAAGTTAATGAGTAGAAAAGACAGAATTTACTTAGCAAAATGGTGGAATTAAGCTCTGGACAAAACATGCATCAGTGATGCATAACATTTTTGTTAATTGGGTCTTAACAGGTTTCTGACTCATGTGGTAATCATTGTAGAATTGGGGCACACTAGACCATGCCAGTGGCATATCCCGCAGCTATAAGGACTCTTACCTACTTGTGCATGTACACCTGAGTTTCAGGGCCTTACATTTCTACAGTTCAATTTAGGTTCCACGTACACTTCAGTGGTTAAACCTGAGCTAGACTCAAAGAGTTTGTTTCCATTAAGAAAATGAATCTTTTATGTGGACCAAGGTCAGGTTAGTTAATTTGTTTGCTTTTATTGGAATAACTTTTCCCATTCCAATTCATCACTTAATTTTAAGTGGTTTTACTAAAATACCCATTAAAGTCCCTTACATTTCTCACAAACTAGGGCTATGACAGGTTCATGTGACCTTTTTTTTTTCATTTTTTTCTCCCTCACGGCATAAAAGGTAGCTTTTCCGGGTCATCAACCTATTCTTTGTCCATAATTTTCCAACAATGGGGGAACATTTTACATAATACCAGTATGAACTCTCATTGCAAAGAGATCAAATGAAGTTTTCACAAGAAACAAGATGAAAATATAAAAATGCACCTGACCATGGTAAAGCATTTCCTTAAGCAACTATTTTTTTTTCTAAATTCTGTTTTCTGCTCATTTCACCTCTTCCTCAGTGATGCAAAGTCAACTCCTGCTAGTAAAGTAACTAAATGTGATGCTATCACTCTAATTAGTGGTGACAAAAGATCAATTAATGTTATAATTAAAAACAGTGTCTAGATCTGTTGTTTTCGATGAACAAATGTGACAATTGCTTTGTTCATTGACGTGGTTGAGTTGGATTTCCTCCCTGGACTTTAAGGAGATGTGTTTTAGTGCTGATGTGCACATTTCACTGTGGACAGTAGGAACAAGGCAAGCATATTAGGGAAAGCATAGAGCCCCTGATGTCTAAGCTGGAGCCATATTTTAACATACTTGACACCTTTCCTTAGTGTATGATGCTATATCAGCAACTTGTACTCACTGGATCTGGAGCCTGAAGCTTTTAATATTTTATCACTAAATGCTTAAGTGTTTATGTTGCAAAAAGAAAAAGGAAAAAAATTCCCACTTGGATTCTCAAACCACACGAATAAGACACTATGTGATAACCACATCATTGATGATTTGGTTCAGTCTATGGCAGTGATTTTTAAGTTGATGGGGCATAATTGTAAGTATGTGATTTTTGAAAATCTGGTTGGATTTTCTTCTGATACAGAGCAAACTGATTTTTGTACATTGAAGCCTGGTAAAAGCTCTGTTCCTGTTAAAGTCGTAACCATATCTCTTTTCTGAGTTGTTGCCAAGCAGATGTGGACTTTTGGAATGTACCCAGAAAACTTTTACAGCTGATACTTTGGTTACTTGTTCCTACTTCTGGCTTTAATGATACCTATTTAAACAGCAGATGAACGTAGTTTTGTGTTGGTAGGTCTCAATTTTATACACTTCCTCAAAAGCAATTAAATTTAGGTAAGCCAATTGGTAGAAATAATGGAAACCCTATTTACCTTTTGAGAGTAGCAGTGAAGATATGCCAAACTTCTTTGGTTATGTCGTTTTGGACAAAAAAAAAAAAAAAGTCCTGCAAAAAGTTCTCTGAGAATTTAGCACCAAATATCAAATAAGGCAATCTATTAATATTATTAAAAGAAATCTCACTTTTTCATCTCATCACATAAATGTATCCTGATCCAGGTGTTCTACTAGCAGCACTTGGTTTGATATTCAATTTTTAGATTACTAGCATCTACCATCATGTTTTAGTGTATTTTCCATGATGCTAATTTTCTAAAAGATATAAAAATGAGAAAATATCAACAATGTCAAGTTCCCTAATTTATCAAGAAAAGAGTATTGTATGTAACATCAGCTCAAAGCAATAAATGTTCTATCATCAGTCCAGGCAGCTTGGTAGCAACTGAAATCCTGTAAGCGGCAAAGGTAGTGTGCATTTGGGTAAAAGAAGGCAGCCATTGAATTCATTGATTTACTCTGACTGGCTTGAAAGACAAACAATGAGTGAGAAGGGAGAGAGGAACAAAGAAATTAAATTTTTTTTTCTTTTTTTAGGAGAAGTTGGAAGATGAAGAGTAACTCCACACTGCAAATATACATGTTAAAAACTTCAAAGAAATCATAGACCTTACTAACCGATTACTAAAGTTGAGAACATGGCTGAGGGTATAGATGTCAGGTTTTCTTAGACAATAGTGTGTCTTTTGTTTCAGAGTTCAGTCTTGGCAAGCAACTCCCTACCACTGCGTTAATTTCCTGTCCATCTTTCATTCAGCAACAGAACTAGAGATGGGGAGCAGACACTGCCTCCCTCCAACCCTGGCTTTTAAGAGTGCTTTGTGTAGATTAAAAAGAAGAAAAGAAAAAAGAACCAACTTTTTCCAACCATGTGCATGTTTTAAGATCCTGTGTGTGCCTAGAATGATCCCTAGGAAAGTCCTCTCCATAATTTTGAATCTCTCCTTTTTCTAAAGACTTTTATAGCCTTTTTTCCCCCTTCTTCTCAGCATGTGAACCAGTGTGTAACTCAAATAGATGTTACTTGGCTATTTACTTAGATTATTTTAAAAGGCTAGCTGTGTGGAGGAATGAGAAAGGAAGGGAGGCGGGAGTGGCTGGGGTTTATTTGTTCTGTGTTGACCTAATGAGTACAGTTCTTAAAATATAATAAATATTTATATGTGATCTTAATTTTTAATGAGTCTCATAAACTGGCTGGTATAGAAAAGTGTATGAAAAGCCATATATATTAAACTGTAGTTGTTATAAATACATGTATGTGTACACTGGAATGTTTTATGAGGAAGGGAACTTACTGCTCTTGTTCTCTGTTGTTTTCCTGGTGTCTAGAACAGTGCCTGACATATAACTGGCCCTCGATAAATATTTGGTGAGTGAAAAGAATGACTATAAACAGGCAGCATCATGTAATGGAGACAGCATCAAGCTAGAATTTAGGAGACCTGGAGTCTATTTCTGGCCACTGCTATTAATTGAATATGTGAAGTTGCTGAATTCATTTTGTTTCTTTGTTCCTCCGTTTAAACAACAACAACAAAAACATTGGAATAACAATACCTGCCCTTCTTGCTTTTGGTGGGTTTTTATAATGATTAAATGATAGCTAAGGGAAACAAAGGGATGTTTTGGAAACTATAAGGTTCTTTAAAGAAATGTATGTGTGTGTATGTGTGTTCAGAAAGTCCTTTCTCTTTGCTTCTTAATTTCTTTTCTTAGGAAAATCAGATTATTTAAATCCCATTATGCACAGCTTTCCTCTATTCCTATAAGCCTCTGTATTCCATTACCTCTAGTAAATCAGAAGGCAGCAGTAAGTGAGGCTAGTGTGAAAGGCAGGGTCTGCTGTTTTCTCATGTCCCTTTTACTCCCTGGGACCCTGAAATCTTGAGTGCAAATCCAATGAAGTTTTTTACCTGTTTGAACTACATGTGATGTAAACATGTCTTGGAATCTCTTAGTTATGACCACTTCAAGAATCTTTGATGACTTAAGATTTTATTACATTTACTAATTGTTAATAAGGTAGATTGATAATCATGCTTTTAACGAGATTAGCTAAAGTCAGTTTCAGGGAACTGTTATAAGGATTTTCTTTCTTTTTTCTTTTTGTTTTTTAAGGAAGTGTGTGTATGAATGTGCATACACATGTGTATTTTAGTAATATTTCCCAAAGTTGCATGTCCGGAAGGGGAAAAGATAGTAAAAAATAAGTAGAATTGTATTGGGAAAGAAAAATGATCATCAGGACAATGGCTTTTCATTTTTGAAACTACCCAAGGCCTTACAGCTGTCCATTCTCTACCACTATTTTTTTAGTTGGAATTCATAAATGTAAGTGTTGAGTAACACAATATGGTGGTCCTTCATGTTAACATGTTGCCTTAAGTTAGGAAGAAAATGATGTGAAAACTGCAGAAGACTTTAATAGCTGTGTAGAACTGCTAGCTTTAAAGAGACCATTATACAAACTTCTTGCACTTGGTTCTTGGGATAATTGAGGCCCAGAGAGCCCAGGCCAACCATCCTGTGTAAGATCAGTTAAATTAGGGTCAGGACTACAATCCAAGTCTTCAGGATCGTACGTTTCCACTATTCCTTCCTGTTACCTGTTAGATTTTCTTAATGGAAAACAATATCATAAGCTGAACTTGGGAGTGCTTGCCAAAATATTGCTAATGTTGACTGCTTTAGCACTGCATTTGCTAACGATGGTCACCCAGGTGTAATGAGCTAAAACCTAAGTTTTAGGTTATAAGAGAAATATCTGCATACTGTTCTTGGCTGGACATAGCCACAGATCACATATTTTAAAACTTAAAAAATATAAACATATTCTCCCTCAATTTTTTTGGTTACTGTCAAGGGTTATTGAAAAAAATCATAATCCTCCACTTGCATCCATTTGGCTTAAATATATGCTGCTTATTGAAAGAGTTGTTCAACTTAAACTCAGAAGATATATTACAGCATGCAATAGGCCTGCATTTGTCCTTGTGTTGTTTTGGGAAACCTGATCTTTCTTATGGCTACTTTTAACAGATAGGCCAGGTTAAGTTATGTTAAACATGTTGTACTGAAGCTCGATTCACCATGCTGCAGCCTGGCTTTCTTACTTGATTAGCTTTAATCAAACTCTCTGCATTCCATGACCTTAATAAAGCTATTTTTCCTGACAAGCAAAGACTGTCTTAACAAGCACAGCTCATCTGTGCTGAAACTAAGGCTGAGTTAAGATGGGGTTTAGGTCCTCATTAAAGTCCACAGCATGAAGTATAAGAGGAAATGATGAAATGGTGCTCCCTGAAACATCTCTGCTTTAAATTTAATTAGACAAATTATACGCAAACTAGTAGATGCCCTGGGAAGGCAATCAACATTAAGGCTAATAAAAAGCTTGAATAGTATAAAAGGACTGGGGGAGGGGCCATAGACCCTTTTTAACACTTATGAGGGGTAAATTAACACCAACTGCCAAACATAGGAACGGGATAAATTTCAATAATGACTTAGAAATTAATTTTATGATGCTTTTGTAAATATAAAAATACAGGTTATACTTAAATCTTTCAAAGTTTGGCATGTTCGCACATGCACAAAATATTATATGAATCTTTACGTGCTGAGAGATAATTGTGGTCTGAGTTTTGGCAGACTTGAGTTCAAATACAAGCAAGTTGCCCCACTAGCTCTTTTTCTTTAAGTGCATGCATGTCACTTTACCCCTGAATTTCAATTTCATTATCCATAAAATGAGAGAAATAATTTTTATTCATGTGGAATACTTGATGTAAAGTCTGATACCTAATAGATGCTTCATGTTTGAAAGGAACTTCCCCTTATGAGTGAATGTTTGGTGGGGTTGGGGATTTAGCTCAGTGGCAGAGCGCTTGCCTAGCACACACAAGGCCCTGAGTTCAATCCTCAGCCCTGCAAAAAAAAAAAAAAAAACAAAACCGGAGTGAGTGTGTGTATGTGTACACTTAGGGCCTTAGACATGTTAGGCCAGTGCTCTACCATGGAGTTATAATTCCCTACCCACAAGAGTGGCTTTAGTTACATCTCTTACAAATTTGTGAGAGTTAGGGGCTGGATAGGTAGCTCAGTGGTAGAGCGCTTGCCTGGCATGCACAAGGATCCAGCTTCAAACCCCAGCACTACATACACAACTAAGTGTTGGAAAAACAAAACCAGATTAAAAAAAAAATGGACTCTCTCCTCCACTCTCTGTCCTTCTCTCTTAAAAAAATATGTGAGAGCTAGATTACAAATGTAAATATTGTGAACATAACCTTATGGATTAAGATAACTTTAAGGGAAAATGCCTAGAGGACAGAAGCTTATAGATTTTGGAAAAAATGATGTCTCAACCATAATAAGTCAATTATTTGGAGTCTAGAGTAGCCAAATGGAAAGAGGTTTCAGTAGGCAGAAACAAAGTGCTGTATGCTAAGCCTCTTGTATACCTTATTATCTCACTTAATATTGATAACAATGCTATAAGGTAGGTACAGTTATCCTAATTTTATGGACAAGTAAAAAGGGATTCAAAAGGGCTAAGTGAATTTTACCTTGACATAGAGGAGTAAGAACTGGAATTCAAGGTTGGCCTGACCCTTGGGGACAGTAGGATAGAAAACTAGTGCACATATGTTTACAACTTTTAAAAATTGCATTTGTCATATAAATTACTGGGATACCAAATGTCCTTCCCTCCTGGGTCTTTGCATCCTTGAATGAATTCTAAATGAACTTTATTTTATATTGCTTTCAACCCTTCTTCCATTGCTTTAAATCCCTGGTTCATAGCCTTGGCTGCCTGTTTTGAGTCACCCAGGGTGCATCTGTCATTATATATTTTAAAGGTCCCCCAGTGATTGCAGGTACTCACCCAGGACCACAAACCTCTGCTTTAAGAAGTACCTGTCTCAGGTGCAGGTATTCTAGTTGCCCACAGCTCTAACTTCAGCCTCAGGAGTCATCTGTCAGGGTTGGTTTTATTCTCTTGCTTGTTAGGAGAAAGAAATAAGGAAGCCATGAGATGTTCCTCAGTTGTGATAGATGTTGCTTGTGCATTAATTGACATAAAAATTAAACATTCTGTTCTTACTGTTAGCTCCTTTTCTTCATTTCCTTCCATCCTTTCTTTCCCTTCCTCCTTCCTCCCTCCCTCCTTTCTTCCTTTTCTTTCTACTGTTAAAGAAGGCAGAATTGGAGTGAAGTGATTATGGCAACTTTTTAGTTCAGAGAAGTAAAGAGCATGAGCATACTTTCACTCATTTTTAATAATACAAAAATTATTTCTCAAAATGTAATGGTCTCACCACTACTCCCTAAGAGGTGCAAAGAGTCTCTGTGGTCTGACACATTTGTGGTTAATTCCTGACTGTCTTACTCCTTAATAAAGAATTAGTCATTTTAAACTCTCTGAGCCTTAGATTCCTAATCTGCAAAACAGGAATAATTCTTAATTCATTTAATTACTTAGAGGATAAAATGAAGTGAGAAATATTTAATGTGTATTCCAGAATCTTACCTGAGCAGCTCCTGTCACTAGGACCCTGATCAGGCTGGGCATTTGCTGGGAGGAGTCTGTGAAGCTTGTCAGTATTGCAGAGCAAGAAGGCCTACAGCTGACCCTTGTTCCAAGATGGTACTATTAAAAGGTCTTCATTTACTTAGAAGACATCTGACTGTGTATTTTGCAGACCAGAAAGTAAGGAGAAAAGTTAGGGGAACTGCAGTGAAAGCTCTTGTGCGGAGTTAGTAGCTGAAGCGTATCAGCATTCCCTGTGAGATCTCACAATATTTTCTCTCATCTTAGTCTGAGTCTTTGGTGCCAGTTAATGAACACATACAGTTGTTGGGAAGTGATCTTGTCTTTCCTCCTGCCTTTAGGCACAGCTACATCTAAATTACCCCAACAGATGTATTCCCATTCTTTAAATGACTGTCATGAGCTTAACTATTAGGAAGTTCATTCTCATTTCTAACATTGATAAGCATCAGGTTAAGCATATTTCTACTCCTGCCATCTTCTGTGGAGGTACAAAATTGCTTTTTATACTTAGGGATTTTTACAGGAAAAAAATTTGGTATCTGCTAATGGGTTGAATTAGCAGGATGTTTTGAAAACTCAGTAAAATAGCTCTCCCTGCAGATCCATGACCCGGTGGAAATCCACACATTAGGCTCCATCAGGCTCAAATGATACCCACTAAAAGATGATAGGAATATCAAGGAGGTGAATGCCTCTAAACTCTGAATCCTTATTTGACCTGAGACAATAAGGCAGTGGGCCTGCAAAGCTGAGAAAAGTACCAAAAGTTGTCCCGTGAACCTGGCGTGTAGCTCCCTCCTTTATACTCTTCTGTAGCCCTGCCCTAAAGGCTGTACAGCTTGTTATATACTGATAGCTAAGGAAATGTAATCAGCATTCTGTACTACTGCTACAGAAAAAAAATTGTTTACTGGCTTCCAGGATGTTGGTAAATATGTGTGTGTGTGTGTGTGTGTGTGTGTGCGCGTGTGTGTGGTGGGGGTGAGGGTGGAAGGAGACAAATTCCCAGTATACGAATTTACATTATAAAATGCAGATTTTGTGCTTGAGAATAAAGCAGTTAACAGTAGACCTGTATAAGACTAATGAGAAATTATGTTGTTTTCTATGTGTAGGAATTTTGCCCCCAGTGGCTTTATGTATTTTCTGTAGGAAAAAAAATGCTATTTATAAAGTAGCCTGGCACATGGAGAATCCAGTGATAAAAGAAGTTAGGCACATTTTCAGACTGTTTTACTCTTTTGGAATGTAGCATGAGAAAATTTTTTGCAAACTATTACCTCTGGGCATTTCTGGCACAGTTGGGGAAGAATTGGTAAGAGGAAAATAGGAAGAAAATCTTTGTTTTCTCTTAAGCATACGCAGGCCAGGCACGGGGCACCCTGCGTTTAGAATCAGAGACCTCATTATACAAAAGCAGGGGGGGAGTCTAATTTGACAGCGGTTCATGTGAAAACAACCCGAGTGTGCGTTGACCACAAGATTAATAGGGGCAGCAGTGTGGCATTGCATTTAAAAAGCTAATGCTGTGTTGGGCTGTGGTCTGACCACAGCTGGAGTTTTTTGCCCAGTTTTGGGTACAAAATGTGAAGAGGAATGCCAATAGAATAGAGACCCGGATGCTAATGGTTTAGGAAACTGCATTATATGAGGGGCAGTTGAAGAAAGCAGGTTGTGAAGTTGGAGAGGAGATTCCTTAGAGGACCTCAGTGACAAGCTGCAGTAGCTAAGGGTCAGGTTAAAGTGGGGCAGGGCTTGTCTTTCTCTGATGTCTCAAACCCCCACTCCACAGGAAGGAAACAGAAGCCAAAGTCCAAGTTAATAGCCTGACTCGTTTTCCCAGCTCATCTGATCTTTGTGCTGTATTTGAGAATGAATCTGACTGTCACCATTTTTTCACCCCATCATCCAGACCTTGTCTTTAACTAGTCCCTTTACCTCTTGTGGGGTAGGTGGTATTTAAAGTCATCACCTGTAGTCCTGTTCTTTGGTTTATCCCCAGTAACTCAATTGCTAATAATCCTTGATGGTGTGGCAGTATTGTTAAACTTAGCAATTTCTGGGGTTTTTAACTATTTAGCACTAAGTAACGCGGAAGGAAAAGAATACTAACAGTACTCACAGCAGAAGGAAGAATTTTAAATCCTCTCTAAAGGCCAAGGTTAAGCTCTCTGTGACTCAGCACATTGACATTCCATATGACCCTACATCCCATCTATTTCCTGATCTACTTGTTTCTACCTGTTTCATTTCCACACCAAAATAGTTTCATTAACACCGTGATCATGCACAGGAGATAGTAGCTAACTGATGTAATTATCTGGTGTGTCAAAGGCCATTGGTTTATTGCATATGCAACTGTCTTTCCTGATGGGAAGATACATTTTCTGCTGACATAATGGGTATGCAAAAATGCCAGATTGCCAAATAATGTGTCCATTGATGGTAAGGTATATGTGGCAGGCCCACCTATATAGGCAGAGTGGTAGGATCTGTTACTGAGTTATATTTCTAAAAGCCAACTCACCAAATATGCTAATTGTTAAGCAGTTAAAATAGAAGAGAGGCAATTCAGTTTGGGACTCTGATAATGTTTTCTTTTTTCCTTTCCCTTTCCTTTCTTTTAAAATTTTTTAATTTGTGCTTTTGGCATGCTAATGCATGCGTTTAGTCTCTGCAAGAAATTTCCGTTTAAGAAAGAATTTAAAAACATGAAGTGCTCAATCCATATCTCCTAAACAACTAAAAAGACTGCAATTTCAAATGAGAAATTATGTTGCAAAGAAGAAAAAAGTTGTTTATTATGGCTCAAAATTTTAATCACCCAAGGGCTGTAAAGTTAAAAATAGATAATTCTGCCTTCTGTTTATGGTAAACTTGGCTGAGTCCCGGCAAATTTCAAAGCTGAACATACTGTATGTTATTTTTGCTTAATTTTAGATTCCACATTTTTAAATTATTTCTTACAAGAAGCATATTTCAGGATATAAACTTAGCCTGAAGAACAGTATTCTTGATTTCTGCCCATATTGAAACTCCTTTGAAAATAGTAAACTATGGTTTT
This sequence comes from Aplodontia rufa, assembly GCA_004027875.1. Taxonomy (NCBI): domain Eukaryota; kingdom Metazoa; phylum Chordata; class Mammalia; order Rodentia; family Aplodontiidae; genus Aplodontia; species Aplodontia rufa. Next base: position 48,126 of record PVKS010003881.1, read on the forward strand.
GGGATTTTCCTATTCCCAAGAGTCCAAATGGGTACCTTTCTAAGTCTTGTACATTATGAATGAACAGGGAGGTATGAAATTGTAATGGTTAATTTCTGCTGTCTGGTTCTTCTCCTTGTAATTGTGGTTTTCTTAAGATTGTGATTTGATGCAAATATTCACAGTTCACACTGACATTCACTAATGTGTTTATAGGAGGGAGGGGCATTTTGCATGATGGGTGCCCTCAGTTTTTCAGGTAAAGAGGCAGAAAGACACAGAGAACTCATGGCACATGGAAGGCGTCTGTACCTGTGCCAAGGGCTTGGAGCCTGGGATGGAACCTCCCTGCCGTAGCTTGCGGTCCCTGCAGCTCCTCTCTTGATACATTTACAAAGGCCAATAGATCCCTTGTGGGGTGGTTGTTTGGCCCAAGAGCAAGTAGAATTGTTGACTCAACCCTCTTCGTGCCTCCGCAGAGAGGAGGAACACCTGGCTTCACCTCTCCGCATGACACAAGTCGATTCTTGTCCCTGAACTCTTCCAGAATGCTGTTTTCAGCCTTTCCTCAACTGTATTTTTAGAAGAACAAGCCCTTTGGGGTGGCAAGAAATCTGGAGAGGATTTTTTTTTTTAATTTATTACTCATTATGATATCTGAGAACCAAACATGACCCACAAAGTCAATGGCATTCTCAGTAAATATTTGCTGAATATTCCTGAGTGACTATTTACTGAAGATCAAGATTTCTGTGATAACCTTGACAAACATATGTTTGAGATTAAATTAATCATGGCTACCAATTAAGAATTCTCACTGTGTGCTTAACACATAGCTGAACTCTCCATATATGTTATTTTTGCTGCTCCTGAGAACCCATTTTATAGAGGAGAAAATGAAGCTTCACTAGGTTAGGAACTTGCCCAAGACACCCAGCCATGCAGAATAGCTGGTGTAGAATCAGTGTCCAGTAAGACAGAGTTAGCACTGGCTCTGTGTTCTTTCCAGCATGCCATATGACTGTGATTGAAAGAGGCTGTGATAACTGTACCTATACATTGGCACCATGCCACTGAGCAAACAGGGTATGTCAGAATATTCATGAACATGCTCAGGCCTTGGTCATGGGTTATCTTCCCAGACTACAGTGAGAACCTGTTTATGCTTAGTTTATACACTTTTCTATTAAATTTGATTATTTTTTCTTCAAATACAAAGCAGATTCATTTATTCAGACAATATTTTCTGACTGTTATTTGCCAAGTATATTCATCTAGATGTAACAAATGGAAAAGATAAAACTCCTTATAAATTTAGAATGGATGTTTGTAGGTCAGTGGTTCTCAAAATGTGGTACCTGGCATCATCTGCAGCATCACCAATTCATGGGGGCTTGTGGGAAATGCAAACCCTTGTTCACCACTCCAGACTTAAGAAACTCTGGGGGAGGAAGGAGGAAGAGGGGTCCAATTTTAAACCAGTCCTCTGGGTAATTCTGATGCGTGCCTAAGTGTGAGAACCACTATTCTAGAAGGTCTTAAACATTTTTATGTTCCTGTGGCAGGTAACTGTGGAAGATTTTTGTCTCAGATTGATTCCCTGACGTGTGTGTGTGTGTGTGTGTGTGTGTGCATATACGTGTAAGTGTATTTGACCTCATGATGGGTTTGGGATGGAAAAAGCTCAGGTACTGGGCCCTTGTGGGGCAGAGGCATGTGGACATTTGTGCATAAGGACATAGGTCCTAGAATCTTATACGTACCTGAATTAGATTCTTACTTTGCCAAGCAATAGACCCAAGAACTTGGGATACTTTTGAAACTTCTTAGCCATAATGTCTTCACTCTGAACATGAGGATGGTGATAACGGGAGCCTGTCCAATGCTCTTATTTACTAATTATTGATAATTACCTCTTTTTTTGGGTTCTTATACCTCACCTGACATAGTATAGATGCTCAGGGAACATTATTTAAGAGAATGGGTGTGTGCTTATATTTTTCATGTTATCTGTTAGCCCAAGGTCTGAAGCTATTTTAGTTGCTACAGTAATTCCATCTTCAGCAAATGAATAATGAGATAGAGCAGCAGGGTGTTCCTAACAGAGTCCTCTTGAAAACTGAGGCAGTGACTTGCCTCAGTTTAGCCACTGCTGTGACTTCATCTTCACCTGCCTTAACTGGGGTTCTATCTTCCCCTTTAGCCTTTTGGAATATTTCCAGTGCCCATGAGGTTTCCTGCAACTAAGGGGCTTCTTCCTGTGGATATTTTATTCTTGAAGTGCTTGTGGCATTAATAGTAAATCTAAGAGAGTCAGACCTCTGCCCATTTTGTGCCAGTTCAGCAAAGCCAAGGAGAACTCACAAGGAAATTAATGCTTCCCTCAAGCACAATAGGAACACAGAGCTAACGTTTTGCCATGTAACCTGACTTCACTGACTTTTCTCTCTGAATTTTTGTTCTGTCATTTTTTTTTCTTTTTTTTTTTACACATTACACTGCGTGACTAAAACCAGTGCAATTGTGAGGAGAGATTTTTCTCAAAATCTGTAGGGTGTGTTCACTCAGCTTTATAGAAGAAACATCCATTGGATGACTCAGTGGTTATTCACAAATTATCTGAGCTCCACCTTCATTCATTCACTAAGTATATTGAGCACCTACTGTATGCCAAGCATTACCCTCAAGGGCCAAAGATGTATCAGTGAACAAACAAGACACAGATCCTTGCCTTCCTAGCACTTGGTCATTTTCTTTCTACACATGAGCATGTGTTTAGGTGACTCTGCAGTAGTGAATTATGCAGAAGCTGAACCTGGGATTCAACCCTCTGATATTAATTCCTTGGGCCATAGATGACCGCTTACTCTAGTGGTGTAAGCCAGGCAAGCCACTTGTGGTTCATCCTTTAAAGGTTGTGTGTCACTGCTCTGCAGGAGTGAGCGCTACCTTGTTCTGCCTCTTCTCTGCCACATCCTGGTGCCCTGGACTGGTGGGGTCAAGTCAGCGCTGACTTTACTCTCCTTTTCTTTGTATTACTGTGTTTTAGTTTCCTTTTGGCACTGTAACAAATTAATGCAAACTTAGTGTCTTAAACCATTGCCAATCTATTCTCTTATAGTTCTGGAAGAGGGAGTCTAAAAATCTTCTTACCTGGCTAAAATCGAGGCATTTCTGGGCTGTCCTTGCCTCTTGCAGCAGCTGGAGGCTGGTGTGGCATCCCTTGGCGCCTAGCTGCATCGTTTGGTAGCCTGTTGCTTTCTGCTGCATCCTTGATTTTTTGCCTGCCTTTTACAAGTAATGTTGTGATGACATCATTGGGCCTACCTAAATCATCCAGGATACTCTCTCCATCTCAGCCTTCTTGACTTGATCACATCTGCACAGTCCTTTCTGTCATGTCCACAGGTTTTGAACGTGAGGACATGGACATCTTGGTCAGTCTTTGTTCAGCCACTTTTTGTCAGATTCCAGGGTCCTGGGCTGAGCCATAAGGAAACAGGTTCGTTAATCAGTTTCGCCCATTCTGTGAAGTTGAGCTCAACAGAGATCACTCTAAAATGTAAACAAAACCAATGTACTTGTGCATAAATACTTAAAAATGTCCTTCATAATTCTTGTTTGTACCATAAGACTTGGTTTAAAAGCCCCTCTCCTCCAAGAAGCCTTCCTGGGTTCCTGTGGGCTTGTTTTATTTTTGGTACCAGGGATTGAACCCAGGGGTGCTTAACCACATCCTCAGCACTTTTTATTTTTTATTTTGAGACAGGGTCTCACTAAGTTGCTTAGGGCCTAAGTTGCTGAGGCTGGCTTTGGGCTTGTGATCCTCCTGCCTCAGCCTCCCGAGCCACTGGGATTACAGGTGTGCACCACTGCGCCCACCTCGTGGGCTTGTCTGGTGCTCTTCATTGTGATGCTGTGAGTGGCTCAGGACTGCATGTTTATTGTTACAGTTGTATGGATGTGTTTGTTTCCCAGTATTCTTCATATCCGCTTCCACATGATGTGCTCTTCGCAGACACTGCTTCTGCTGGCCACAGGGGAGATAACCTGATCAAATTTGCTGTATCAAATGAATGGTTTCTCTGTTCACTGAAGATTTTTTTTTTTGGTAGATAGTTTTATGTGTATTTTATTTCATCTCACTTAACAAGTTTTTTGATAGAAGCTGAAACTGGAGTGTGCAAGGCTGGTTTTAGGGACTGGCATCCTGTGGCTTGCCCAAGTTGAACTTCACATTGTTAGAACACTGACAGAGCTGTGAGTCAGTGGATCTCATGGATGGTTCTTTTCAAGTGAATGTAATTCTGAAGCTACATACCATTCTTGCCTCAGGGTTACTGTAAGTCTTCCCATAAACCAGGTAGGTTCTGAATATTTGGAACTGATGGAAATTGTGTTGAATGCCTAAATGAATCTTTAAAGTCTTAAAATTAGTTTCAGTCATCAAAACATTGTGTGGTCTAATAACTTTTAGGGTTACTGTAATAAAGTAAAGTCTCTGGTTTTGAGATGTTTTATTTCATTATTTTTTAAAAGTAGGTTCCTACTATGTGGGGAAAGTCTGAGTCCTGTACAGTTGTTGGATAAATCATTCTGTCCCCTTTTACAGCATTCAGGCTGATTGATCTTTCTTTTTGTTTTCTTTTTGGAAAGAGACCGTGGGCTTTCTGTGTTGTTGGAAAGCATGCAATTTTCTTTTTTCTTTTTTTTTTTTAACCTAGTAGAGCTCAATGATACCATGTGAATTTTTATAGTCTTAGCTGCACTGAAGTATGTGGCCTGAAATTTCAGTTGAATTAAGGAAGTACCTTGGTGTGAGCTGGAATTGGTGAAATGGGAGAACACAGGGTTGCGTCCGTATATGGTGCAGTTAATATTGACAAACGGGCAGAGGTCCACCATTATCCTAGGAAGTTCACTAATGGTCAGTATACACCAACGCAGGTAAGTCCTTCCATTCCAGGTGTGAATAGTTTAATTTAGTAGGTTGATAAGGAAAAGCAAGGGGGCATTTTCTTATATTCCAATTTATATTACATACTCAAGATCACACATTGAACACTAACCAGCTGCTGAAGGTACAGCTCATTGTTGACTAGTGGTGATAACAGGCATCCCAAGATGCTGCCAACCCATCTTGGAATCTCCAGGACCTAGCATCATGCCTGGTATGCAGTAGGTGCTCGTTAGCATTTGCAAAATGAATGAATGGTCACTGTTGCAAGGCCCTTTAAAAATCCTGGCTCCTGCTTACCTCCGTAGCTCTCTAAACCTCTCACCTTCTAGCTATAATATACTACTTGGTGTTTTTTGCTCTGGAGTTTCTGTGTTTTCATCCCCGCTGCCTATGACAACCATTGTCTATCCCATCAGCCTGGCTAATTTTCATATTTCCATGAACCTTTGGGCAATAACAGAAAGCTACTGACTAGTGGAATTGTTGAAATCTGTGTATCTGAACCTCTTCAGGAGGATGTGGGTCATTTCAGAGGCCCACAACATTTGGATATACATCTCCCAAACTCGACTCTTTTGGTATGTTTTATTTATAAATAGAAAAAGCATGACTCACCAGTAACTGCAAAAGAAAAAGTCACCTGCAGATCCATTTTCAGGGCATCAGTATCAGAGTAAAATGGGAAGACAAAGGAACACTGTTGAGGAATTATCTTTGGTATGGCTGAGACCAAAGCATGTAAATAGAAAAAAAAAGTTAGAAAATGGAACCACACCCCTTCCAATTCAAATTAGGAAAGGATGGAACATGCTAGGTTCTCAGCTAACGTTCTCTGTGGATGAAAAAATAAACAAATCAAGGGCTTTTGTTTGTTTGTTTGCCTTACAATAATATTTTGAAAAAATCCTTAGCTGCTTCTCTCTTCTTTTGGTTCTTATGGTCCTCACCTCAGTCTGTATTTAGTGCTTTTGCTAAAACTGGCTCCTCTTGTTTCTGGTTGCTGTCATGATATAAGACTTTGCTATCCATGAGAATCGTGTAAAACTCTATTGTTTTTATGCTTAGAAAAATGTAATCCAGAGGATTAGCTATTGGTAGGATACCAATTAATTCCTGAGAACTTTAGAACAATTTTAGCCTTAAGTTATTAAGCCAGTGTGAAAAACAGCATAAAGTAATGAGAAACCAATCAACTTTTGTGTCAGGTAGATGTGATTCACATCTAGTCCCTAGTGTTGAAGGGCTGTGACTTTCGGTAAGTTTCTTCATCTGAGTCTTTCCATTCGGAAAGTGGGGACGGGGACACAATATTAGTTTGTAAGGTGGTTTTGACAATTAGAAATAATTTTCTAAGTGTATAGTCTATAGTGCATAGTAAATTGTAGTTATTGTTATGATAACCATTATTGCTATGAACCGGGCTGGCAAGGGACCCTTTCAAGTTTCCATGGGGACAGCTTACAGGCAGTCACCTCCATCAGGGCAGGACATCTAGTTAGATCTGAAATCTCCTTATAGCTTCAAAGGAGATTTTCTTTCTTCTGGGGAGAATACAGAAGAGTGTAAGAAGGGAACTGAGAGTCTCTTCCCTATGTTCTGAGTATTTCAGAGAAGGCCAGAAATTGATACTAGTTACTAGGTAAGACCTTTAAATGTACATCTGGTTGCGGGGCTGGTAGGTGAAAGAGCACTGACCAGTACTTCCAAACACCGTGCTCCAAGGCCAGCCGCTGCTCCTCTTAGCTCTGTGTTCCCTACCAAGCCCCTTTCCATCCCTGGGTTCCACATCCCTCCCCTGTGAGCCAAGCACATTGGATGCTGGGACTTGTCCTGGCCTTCTTGGTACTTTCCTTCATAGGCAACTGGCTTCTCCTGACTGGGAGTTGGAGTGGGTAACCCCAGCAGGGCTGGTCTTGTTCTAAAGTGTTATCACAGAAGTGGCTGGATATAGAGCATCCCTTGTGCTTTGACACTTAGGAGCATCCTTTTGTGGTCCAACACACCTGGCAAAAAATGTCTTCCAACTTAGAAATTCTGAGTGGAAACTCTTTGAATTAATGTAAATGAAGAAGAGATTTTGGGGGCAAACTTTAAAATTTTCATCTGACTTGGCCTTAGCAACTGCTTGTTAAGTCTGGACTTCTTTGGGGGTATTGATAATGCTTATCTTTGAATGGAGAATGAAATTTTCAGCTTCCTGGGAACTCCAACAAAAAAATTCTTCCAATAAACTCCAGAGTGTCTGAAGCGCCTGCTTTCTTCTCCAAGAGCCAATCCAGTACTCTTCTGCGGGCTCAAGAGCTATCAGCAGTATTGAACAATTAGACTGGAAGGAAGGGCTGTGAACAGTTGTTCCCCCAAGGCTTGGAAATAACAAAGGCCATATTAGTGAGCCCCGGAGGCTGGGGATGAAGAGGGTGGGGGCTGGGAGGAGCAATTCAGAAGTGGAGAGGGTGGCTGGAGGGATTTGTTTCCCAGATAGTTTTCAAAGAAAAGAGATTTGTGTAGTTTGCTGTGGGGCTGAGACTGCAATGTAAGACCAGTTGATGTTCTTTTTTATCCAACAGTTACTTTCTCTAGCACATTCCATTTAGACTAACAAAGTGTCTTCCTTGTCTTTTTCATGGTCATTGATAGCAAGAGCTTAAGGGCTTTTTGCTTCCTGTGCTTAGGGTGGGGTGGAGGGAAGGACACACATAAGGGGGTATTGACATTTTGCAGAATTTCTTTAATTTTGTCAGACAGGGAAAACCATCCAAGGCACAGAGAGGGCTCAGGTTTTCATTTTAGTCTGGGGTTGATTGATTTCTTTCTTTCAAGGGGCTGATGGAAGAGGTCAGAGTCTTAGAAAGGGAAGAAGCCAGGAAAAAGGAGAAAAGAATGAAGGAGATTTATGACCTGGATCCCAGCTTTTATGTTGCGCAACCATTCCCAACACTGGAAGTTCATGACACCCTGAGAAGCAGCCCTGGACCACAGAGCAGTGATCTGCATGCAGAGGCTAAATTGAACCCTGAAGCAGCTCCTCCAGCTCAGAGGCAGGCGCAGTGCTGCTCCCTGCCCCAGGGCTGCTTTTCTTCAGTGTCTCCTCTAGGCACAGATTCCAGCCGTTCACAGGGGGATGAGCTGGACCACCCAGGGCCACTTCAGCTATACCCAGAGTGGTTGATGATGGAGCTTATAGAGGAATTATTTCAACAATGGGTCTTTTCCATCACTCTTTCCACAGTTGCCCTCCTGGCTCAGAATGTGAAAACCTCAGCACCTTGTGCCAAAGATTACTAAACTCATAGGTGCCGCTCAGATGGTCCCACCCTGGGTCCCTAACCCTCAATAACAATTGAAGTTCTTTAAAAATGTATGTATCTTCCATTTTTATTCCATATGGCCCCTTAGGTAACATGACCCTTATGTGGCCATTAAACGACCCTGCTTACACTTGGATTACTCGGTACAAAGCAAATTTATGGTTGTTTATTCTCTCCTCCTATCAGCTATTAGTGCCTAATCATATGGTCTATCGATCATGAGATTAATCGCCTGCCCAAAGAGGCAGCAGGTCTTGTGGAATGCTGCACTGCACCAGGCTGAACTTCAACCTTTTATACAAACTGGAGGAGTCAAAATCATCACTCACTGTCTGAAGCCCCTGGTCCCTGGGCCTCCTGAACCCCAGGAGGTAAATCCCTGCTTTTTCAAACAGTGTACTTTGCACTTCCTCTCCTTGTGTAAAACTTCACCTCATTGATTCAGGCAGGCACTTGTAAATAAAATCCTTTCCAAGGCATCCTATAAATAATGATCTAAGCTGAAAATATGTGGGCTTCATTATACAAAGCCCCATAGTACTGCCATAATTAAAGGTCTGTCAGTATTTCTATTATAAATTCTCATTTTAGAAGATTTATAACTGGGCTATTAAAGTTTTCTCAAGCTAAGACTTTCCAAGAGTGTTATGATCTAAGACCTTTTTTCCTTTCTCCTTTTTATGGAACGTATTTCTTTGAAGATATAAAAAAGGCCTGAGACGTTGTGACATGGTAGTACGTCCATACAAAGGTTGGACACTTAAAAATCCGAGCATTGCATCCCCTGAAGTGGCTTCTGTTTGCCTGCTGCAGTTCCTGAGAACAGAGAATCATTGTAGGGTTACCGCTGTGTTGTAACGTTTGTTTCCTGGTCCTTCTTACTCCAACACTGAGATCCAACACTTAGGGATCCTAAGTCATTTGTCTTTCTGGCCTTGTTTTTTACCAGAGGGCTGAGCCCAATGTAAGCTGGTTTGTTCAACAATTGAGTCCTGGCCCAGTCCTTTAAGGTAGGGAGTAACTACAGGCTGTGAATTTAGGCCTCTTGACTTTCTGCAAACAAGTTCCCTGGTTAATGAAATGGGTTTGTGGAGATCAAGGCTGTTCATCAGTGTTCTGTGGATTGAATGCTTCCCACGTAGAGTTTGCAGATGTTTGAATAGGAAGGTTTTTGTGTGGAAACTGTGCTTTCTAGTTTGCTGTAACTGTTCCTTGCTAGGTGTGTGGCAGAAGCTACCTGCTTCCAGCATTTGCCTGCAGGGTCTCTAGGTGTCTAGGATTCCTTGCAGCTATTTCTTTATAATGTTATCTTTTGTTGCTGTAGTAAGGGTCTAAGTCTGAGATTCAGGTTAGCTGGTGATGCCGTGTCTGTAACTTTAATTCTCCAACTTTCCAATTCTTCAATCATCAGGATCCTCAATTATTCTTTTTTGTTCCATGTTTTGAAAAAAAAATTGTGCTGCAGACGAACGTCATGGGTTAATCTTTAATTTGTCTTCTCGTTTTTAAAGCAAACAGACTCATGTAACTAAATATACAAACTGATCCATCCCAATATAGGAAATAGTTTTTATTTATTGAGTTGATTAATGTTTTAGCCAACTTACGCAGTTGTTTTATGGGTCACTGTGTTTTGTTGTACGTAAAATAACTTCTGGATCTTTCTGCCTTTTTAGACATGTGATGGTCCAAGACTTCTAGGTGAGTCTCTCCTTTTTTATTTTTATTATTTATTTATTTATTTTTTGATTCTGGCTATTGAACCCAGGGTCACTATATTCCTATATTCCCAGCCCCCCCGCTTTTTAAATCTTTCCTTTTCTTTTTCCTTTTTTGAAATTTTGAGACAGGCTCTCACTGAGTTGCCTAGGACCTCCCTAGGTTGCTGAGGCAGGCCTTCAACTTGTAATGCTCCTGCCTCAGCCTCTCAAGCCGGGATCACAGACTCGCCCCACCCTACTAGGCTTGGTGTTTTTTTCTTTTATGAGCTGTTGAGCTGCCCTTGTCTTCTTGGCTTCAGCTTGTTTGTTTGCACCTGAAGTTCTTGTCCTTAATTATTCCCTTACAGGTCACATGAAAAGAGCTTCCTAATAGGAGTTTACCCAAAGACCTTTGTTAACACTTCCTATAGGAGCATTTTGGAAGATTTGTTAAAAATAATTGAGAGTCAATTTGATGCTTATCTTCCAAGTGCAGAAGAATTTTTTCTTTCATCTCAACTCAGGTTTTGGTGAATATTGTAAATTGAGAACTTAAAAAAAAAGCATTTAAATAGAGTAAAGATCTATAGGTAAATAATCTGCATGTAAACTGATCTTGAGACTTGACCTGTGGTGCTTAAAGTAGTCAACATCACACAAAAATAAAGGGATTTTGAAGATAGCAGCCTAATTTAACCAAATTACCATAGGCATGCCGTTTAACAAGAAGACGCAGTATCTACACTACTACCAAAAGAATAGATTCTGAGTTTGGACTAATTTGGGTTTAACTGTCTTGGTTACTTGTCAGTTCTGTCACCGTGGAGAGGTTACTTAAACCTCCATAAACCTTGGCTTCCTCATTTGTAAGATGAGGATAACAATAATTTGTCATGGGGAGTAAATGGGATTAATTCATTATAAAGGATTTATCATCATGCTGGTCATAGAATAAATGAGCAGTATTCATTATCATTGTTAGCTAGAATATAATTGAAATATATTTCTGAACTTTGGGAGTTTTCTTTTAAAGAAGAGCATAAAAGTCTATTTTCTTAAGACTTTTCGTCTTAAGACGAAAATGCTGAGTCCCCCACCTGCATTTCCAGGAGACTGTACCCTCCAGGACTTGTGTGTTGGAAATTGTATGTTCCAAAGGCACTGTTTCAGAATTTCAGGAAACACAGGATGGCTGGCTTTAAAAATCTGAAGTTGAAATCTTCCCTTACATTTTCTTTTCCCTCCAGATCAATCTAAATTAAAGTTTCATTGCAAAAGTTTCATGGACTCATACTGACATTAATTATTATTGGTGTGTTTTTGAAAGTCCTAAAGTGACTTCATTAAGAATTAAAACCCCTGAGAAAACTTTTAAACCCTCAAGGAATCCTAGAGCTGGAAGGAACCTAAGACATCACTATTCTAAGCCCCATTTTACAGATAAGGAAAGCGTATGTGTCCAGGTAAAATGAGGTTTGAAAATGAATTATCCCAAATAATGGCTTTATAACTTGTCTGTGACTGAAATCTGCGTGAGTTGTCTTCTTATGATTAGGATCTTTTTGTGGGACTTACGTGTATTTATTAGGACCATTGAGATGTAGCGTTGGGCATTCCTTCTGTGGCAGAGGCTCAGGGGCTGTAATCATTATTAATGGATTCCATTATTTGGGAAAGCATTTTAGTGACTATAGAGAATTCATTGCATTGATCTATTGTGCCACATTTGTATTATACCAGGTAGTTTAAAATGATATTCTCTAAACTGTTAGGCTGAAAAATTGTCCAATCTTGGCAGTTATCCCATCAGTAAGACCTTCCTTTTACTACTGAAAATACATAGTTCTGTTGAAAGAACCTTTTGACTGGTCCCCAGTGCCCTGAATGTGCTTAAATCCCTCACTACCAAAATAGGAGGATTACTACTGCTATCATTGTTCTAAAACAAACTTCTTTTTGGACGATAACAGCAGCGGTAAATCAGATGTTGAAGAAAGTACCAGCTTAACTTCAGTTTGCTTTAAAAGGGTTTCCTCTGTAATTGACAAGTGTCATGTATAATAGAGCATGGCAACTCACATAGAAGGCCTCGTGTGGCTGCCTGCTGGGGCTGCAGCTCTTAATGAACGTACAAGTGAATACATGGAGGCGAAAAATTCAAGCCCTCCAGCTGTGGAGTATTCATTCTGTTCTCTCTGGCCAGTGTGGCGATCAGCACTGGCCACACCAATGGCCGGAGCACTTGTGTAGGTCACATGGCTGTTCTGTGGTCAGGAGCTATGATGATTGTTGTCTTTCCTGGTGATATTTTGAATGACAACATAGATTCTGGTGTCATTGCCAAGGAATAAACAAACAGAATTTTTTTTGAGTGTGCATCAGTAGCTTTTGGTTTTTTATTTTTAACATGAAGTTAAGAAGCAATTTTGGGGGCCCGTACCCTCTTCACAAAGCAGTGGTTTTCTTGAGCTCTGGGCCTCTTGCTGGTATTCCTAAGTTCCCTACTTTGTAGCTCTCTTTTTCTTTCCTTCCACTCCCCAAAAGAGAACAGAACTGGTGTTTTAGAGGTGATGTTTACAACAGTCCAACACACTTGAATAAGCACTTAGAATAATGTCAATAGAGGAAGGGAAAAAAGGGCGTATTATAATCAAATTAAGTAATGGATGGGCAGTGATATTTTATTTATTAAAGCACGTCTGAGTACCATTGGAAACAGAGGACGCTGGTTCTGAAGTGCACAGATTAGAAAGGAATGTGGAGTTTGGAAACGTGGCAGCCTGCAGCACTGTGTATGGTTTAAATTAAACCTTTTTTTGGAAAGCAGAATAGCTCTAGGCCACATTTAAGGGAAAAGCTACAGCAGAGTGAGCTGGCTGTGGTTTTTTTTCACTCTGTCACCGGCCCACTTTCCCTTGTTTTAACACAGAAAAAAAGACTTTGGACTCCTTCAGACCAACCACACAGCTTCTCTGCTGACCACAAAAAGGAAGCTTGGTGTAGAAGCCATAGGATTAATACCCACTGTCTCTTAACCCAGCAGAGTGTGAAAACTTTTATAAGAGATTTCTCCGGGCAGGCTGACACTGTGGTTGGACTTTAAACATTTTAAATCAAGCCCAACTTTGAATTGCATTATGCCACAGTGCTCTGTAAATTGTTATGTGTGATCCCACTGTTCAGAGTTATTTACATGAATCCCCAGGTTTCAGAGGGATAAACCACTAACAGCATTGTGTATCGTATAAGAAATACGAGGGGAATTAAAGGTAAGGCTATGCCAAATTATCTCAGATCGAGTAGGTAGATCACAGTCAATCAAGATTTTATTGTTCTGAAGCAAATGGAGACATTTGACTCTTAGCAGAAAAGCTTTTTCATCTTTGAAAACAATAAGATGAAGATTGTGAATTCTTTTAATCAGCTTTATTAATTAATCACATTATTATTATTTTTTATGGTACTGGGGCTCCTTATACACACTGTGCAAGTGTTCTTCCTCTGAACTGTACCTGTAGGCCTACCACATTATTATTATTATTATTTTAAATTATTATTATTTTAAATAGGGAGAATCAGTTTTATTTAGTTTTTGTTGCTTGGACACTTAGTTGCGTATGTGGTGCTAGAGTTCAAACCCAGGTCCTCACGCTTGCCAGGCAAGTACTGTAACCACAGAGCCACTGCTCCAGCCCCCACCACATTATTTTTAAGCTATGAAAGGCTTTTAAATAGATGTGCATCTTCCTAAAATAATAATATTTGCATTGTAGATGGTTCCACTTAATATACTGGTCTACTCAGGTATTAGAAATGGTTGTTTCTAAGTTTTGAGTGTTAATTTCAGTGATTGGCACCTTACTATCTTGATTAACTAATCATGTGTTTACACAGAGCAACACTGAAATTACCTAAAGCAGCAACAAAAACTTTCAGCATTTGTATTTACATTTATTCATCTAAATGTCTAGGATTAACATATTTATTTAATTTTTTTAAAGAGAGAGGGACAGTGAGAGAGAGAGAGAAAGAATGAATCATTTTTATGTAGTTTTTCATGTGGCCTTCGTTGCTCTGAGGACTTGTGCATGTGGTGCTGGGGTTTGAACTTGCGTATTTGCGCATGCCAGGCAAGCTCCGTAACCACTGAACCACAGCTCCAGCCCTGGATTAACATATTTTAAAATAAATTATTTTATTCTTTTGGTACTGGGGATTTAACCCAGGGGTACTTTACCACTGGGTCACATTCTCAGCCCTTGTTATTTTGAGATAGGGTCTCACTATGTTGCTTTAGGGCCTTGCTAAGTTAATGAGACTGGCCTCAAAGTTGAGATCCTCCTGCCTCAGCCTCCTGAGCCACTGAGATTACAGGCATGTACCACCATGGCTGGCTAAAAGAAATAATTTTAGTTTACATTTTGTCATGCTAAATAATTTAAATTTTGTTATGCTAAATTAGTTTGTCACAAGAATGCTTATCATCCTTCTGTTTAACGAAAGTCTTAATAGATAGAATTGATTTGAAAACTTGAAGGAAAAATAATCCTGCATACATGTTTCAAAATTGTAGTCTTAGAGTAACTACAGAGAATTCTCAGTTGACTGTTTTCAAGAGGGCTTATTTACCATCATCAGAGAAACTGGTCAGCCTAACACTTCCTGGATGTGAAGGACTGCTATCCTCTTACGTAGACCCTTGCAACAGTGTTTAAATAGTTCCATTTAGGAGGAGCCTTACATTTATTGTGGTTGTTTCTGCAGGTGTCTTAGAGCATCTGTTTTGTGCTTTCCTGAACTTACTAGTTGAAGAATGTGGGAAAGAAATGGTATATATTTCTGGGTAAAGTATTTTAGCCACCCTGGAGTAGTTGCATTGCATCTTGATCGTTTTCATCTTGGTAGAATTATACTGTAACTAATTGAATCCATTGATCACTGTCTTGTTTCTTTTCTTTTATTTTTTTTCCCATCTTCTTCTCAGAGGATTCATTTCATAGGGATCTATACAGCAGTCAAGAAAATGGTTGCAGAGGAATTATCAAGACTGGTAATAAAGGTAACTTAATCTAGAATAACATTTCTAAGAACAAATAGGTATCCTTTACCTGGTGAGCATTAACTTCTTAATTAGGCCATATTGGAAAAAAAATCAAAATATAACACTGTCCAGTTTCAGAGACTGAGAGGAAAAAAAGAGGGAAGAAGCATTGATCTTGGATTTGGATGACCTGGTTTCTTGGCCTGTCTCTACCAGTGCTTTTCAAATTTTAATGTGCTTATGAATCAACCAGGGACCCTGTTAAGCTGTAGGTTCTGATTCAGTAGGGCTGTGATGGAGCCTGAGATGTTGCTTTTCTCACAAGCTCTCTGGGACATCCCTGCTGTAAGAGTCTCAGCACCCTGAGGAGCAGGCATCTGCCATCCCCTGTAACTAACTTCGTGGCTTTGGAAATACTGTTCAATAACTCTGCTCCGCCATCTTCTAAT
This sequence comes from Aplodontia rufa, assembly GCA_004027875.1. Classification (NCBI taxonomy): domain Eukaryota; kingdom Metazoa; phylum Chordata; class Mammalia; order Rodentia; family Aplodontiidae; genus Aplodontia; species Aplodontia rufa. The sequence continues at coordinate 63,563 of PVKS010003881.1, forward strand.
CTCTAAAATAGAGATGTGGCTCTTTGCTCTCCTTACCTCATCAGGTTATTATGAGAACACAATGAGACAATGTAGATGAAATTTTTAAATGCTACTGAAGTAAAGGCAGAGAGGATCTCTGTTAATAGATAAAGACATTCCTTGGATACCTTTCATCAGGTCAGGGTGAGCTGTTCTTTGATGAGAAGTGCCTGGAATTGGGAGACAGGAGAGAGGGCCTGGAATCCCTGTTTCCCTCTGCTCCCCTCTGCTCCCACTATCTGCTTTTGATCACACCACTGTACCCTTTGGTTCCCTTTTGTCTCATCTTTAAGGGTTTGACCTAGGGTTTTGCTTCTCAAAGTGTGATGGCAAGACCACCACCAGCAGCCTTTTGTAACTTTCTAGAAATGCAGTCTTGCAGTCCCTACCCAGACGTGGTGAATCAGAAACTCTAAAGGTAGGGCCCAGCAACCTGCTTTTTAAGGAGCTCTTTAGGTGATTGTGACACATGCTATAGATTCAGAACCCATGCTGGAATGTCACTGGACTTGGAAATGGGATAGTTCAGCTTTCTTTTTATTGGTTTAGTCCAGGGAATGCTTGCTTGTACGGTCTGTAGAAACTCTCTTGTCTCGTAGGTAGACAAGAACTGGGAGCTGATCATTCTCAGTTTTGTTGCCCTGAGGACATGGTAAGGAGGACTGAATGGGGTTAACACCATCTCTGGGATCATCCTAGCTTGGCCTGCACTTTCTGTCTTACTCCCGCATTGGGACTGCCTCAGTGGCCCATGAAAACTGACCGTGCCTGCCATTGCACATGCTGCAGAACGTCTCGTACACTGTCCTCTTGAACTACCTCCTGTTCCCCAGAGGTTGCCATCATCAAGCAGCACCAGCTCACGTTTCTCATGGTTTTCAAGCGCTTTCATAAAGATTATCACCATCTATTTGCATTGGCATGAGATGAGGAGAACTGGAAAGTAAAAAATGCATGTTTTCCTTCTAGCTATTTTCTGTTAGACTTCTTGTACCTACAGGTTTCTTTTTTTTTCCTTTCAATTTGGAAATACCTCTGAACACCAAGGAAAGAAAGCACAGGCAACCTCCTGTTGTCCAGCTGAACCTAGACTCAGGTGCTGAAATGCATGGTCTACACAGAAGAGACCTGCAGTACTGAGGGTTAGTAACTTCTATTCTAGGCCCAATTAGGACTTTTCATTCCAGAGCAATGAATAAAGTTGAAGTGGCTAACTGCCTGAGTCTGGAAATGAGCAATGTTAGCTGACAGCTGGACTGTGAGGGAAGACTTGGAGACACTATTAAAGGAGGTTGAGATTGGACAGTAGATTAAGACATGCTCGTGCTCTTTGTATAGATGTATATAGGTGTATTTGTGTATAGATATATGTGTGTGTGTGTATATATGTTTGTATATTCATACATACATACATACACATATTCTATATACTTAATTCCTAAATAGTTCTTTAAATACATTGGGACACTTTATGGTGACTTGTATTCCATGTTTTTTTTTTTTTAGAGAGAGAAAGAATCAATTTATGTAGTTTTTCATGTGGCCTTCATTGCTCCAACACTTGGTAGTGCACATGGTGCTGGGGTTTGAACCCATGTCCTTGTGCATGCCGGGCAAGGACCATGACCACTGAGCCACCACTCCAGCCCTGTGACTTGTATTCTTAATGACATCATCAGGAAAAGATTAAATTGTATTTCTGGATAGAAAAGAACATGAGTAACACATTATAGAAGATTCTCTCCAGCAGGAGTTGATGTAGAAAGCAAGTAGTCCTTAAATGGCAAATACCATTAGTTTAGGAAGTTCATCGACAGGAACATTTGCAGTTATGGACAACCTTATAAATCATTTTATGTAATGGTTTCAAATATTCCAAATCCATAGAGAAGTCTTACATTTATACATTTTTCTTTTTCTTTCTGTTTTTGCTTTAAGGAAGGAAAAAGTGTGGAGGTACTAGACCCCTGTTAGCTTTGGATCTTTTGTTCTTTCTCCCAGAGGAAGTCCCAGCTGGACCCTGTGACAAGGAATTCCCTGGAAAACTTGTTCCATGCAGATTCTTATGTGCTGGAACCTGAGACTGCATTTGAAATCAACTCCTGAGATGTTAGATGTACATTGAACACATTTGGAGGAGCAGGATGGCTATGTCCTTGACCATGGGGTCAGAGTGAGGTATCCCAGCACTAGGGTCCTGTTGGCACTTCCAATGTCCTGCACAAACTTAGGTTTACTATGATAGATGGTGCTTAGGGACTTGTTCCCTTCCTATCTGCTCTGCTTCTTGGGGAAACAGTACTTCAGACCAGACCACACTTAGGGTGGAACATTCTGATTAGCCAGCAAGGACTGTTCTTCAGGTAGCTGTAGTGTCTGCTGCCACAGCAGAATGGATAAGCAGTTCTGGGCGCCCCCAACATAATCCATAAAACTCTTTCAACTTTTTTTTTTTTGCATGATGTCTAGTGTTTGCAAATGGAAAATGGCTGAGGAAAAAGAGAGTGAAAGTTTATATAAAATATTTATACCTTAAAGATCTTTTATCTTGTGTCATTCAAGAGATAGAGAAGTGAAAAATGTATTGAGAGTACATTATCAAGAGTACATTATAAATTTAAATCTCAGATTGAATAATACCAGCTGCTAATGTGTGGAGCTTTGAAATGAGTCACTTTTGAATCTTAAGAATTTACTGTATCAGGTCAGTTACACTTAAGAAGGAAATGCCTTTGGAAAAAAATCCTATACCGGAACCAGACTTATACTAATGGGCATTAAGAATCAAATATTTGACATATTATTCATGTTAGAATGTAGTTATATAGGAATAAAATGTAGGATCTAAGACATTTTATGAAATATTTCTTTAAAAAATCAGATGTATTTTGGTCTTGTGAATCACAATATAATAGGTAATTAAGAGTTATGTATGTTAGAGTCAAAAAGATTCAAATTCTGTTTTTTGTTAGCTGTGTGATTTTGGATCTGTTCCTTTTTTAAGACTAATATTTTAATAAAAATATATAAGTAATAGATCCACCTAACTGGGTTTCCATTTTTTTAGAATTTTTTTGAAGAGAGAGAGACAGTGAGAGAGAGAGAGAGAGAATCAAGTTTTTTATTGAGTTTTTCATGTGGCTTTCATTGCTCCAACACTTTATTGTATACATGGTGCTGGGGTTTGAACCCACATCCCTGTGCATGCGAGGCAAGCACTGAAACTCCTACCTCAAAACCTCTGAGCCACTGCTCCAGCCCACCTAATTGGTTTTTAAGAAAGGACTCATTGTCATAGTGTTTATAAAGCATTTAGCACATTGCCTAGAATTTCATAGTCCCAGTAAATAGTAGCGATTACTATTACTACCACCATCATATTGTCATTGGCCCTAACTAGTATTGCATTATTCTATGGTGGTATGGTGTCTTCCATCTCTGTACAGGTATGCTGTGCAAGCAAAACAAAAATTGATATGCCTATTGAAAAAGTCAATAGTAGCGAAAAGAAGACACACTTTCACAACTGAATCCATGACTGTCTATGCTGGATATCTAGAGAGAGAGAAAGAGAGAATCAAATTTTTTTGTTGTTGTTGTTTTTTCATGTGGCTTATTTGCTCCGACACTTCCCTGTGTACGTGATGCTGGGGTTCAAACTCACATCCTCTTGGATGCTAGGCACACACCATAGCCGCTAAGCCACTGCTCCAGCCCTTGGATATCTGGATTCTTTTTTTTTTTTTAAGAGAGAGAAAGAATCAACTGTTATTTTAGTTTGTCATCTGGCCTTTGTTTTGCAGACACTTGGTTGTATATGTGGTGCTGGGGTTTGAACTGAGGTCCTTGTGCATGCCAGGACTGCTGAGCCACCTCTCCAGTCCTTGGATATCTGGATTCTAAACAGCAAAAAATAACCTATGTCATTGGTTATGATGGTGTTTTTTGTTTGTTTGTTTGTTTTTGTTTTTTGTTTTGGGTACTGGGGATTGAACCCAGGGTCTCATATATGCCAAGTAAGCACTCTTCCACTGAGCTACATCCCCAGCTACTCCTGCTTTTTTCTTTCTTTTTACTTTTACCATCCTTCTCCCTCAGTCTCCTGATATAGGCGTGCACTATCATGCTGGCTGGTGCTTTGTTTGTTCGTTTTTAAAGAAAGAGGATGTGGTAAAAGAGAAAGAGGCAATTTTTTATTTAGTTTTTCATGTGATTTTCATTCCTCAGACACTTCATTGTGAGCATGGTGCTGGGGTTTGAACCTGCGTACTCTCATGGGCCAGGCAAGCACCATAACTGCTGAGCCACTGCTTCAGCTCCTGCTTGTTTGTTTTTAAAGAAAGTTGGACAGTGAGAGAAAGAAAGAGAATCAACTTTCTTTGGTTTTTCATGTGGCTTTCATTGCTCTGACACTTGGTTGTGTACGTGGTGCTGGGGTTCGAACCCATGTCCTCACACATGCCAGGCAAGTGCCATAACCTCTGAACTACTGCTCCAGCCCTGGTGCTCTGTTTTTATAGTTCTAGTATAATTTACATTTTCGTGTGTTAAGGTCTCAACTTCAGTACCCAGAGTGGAATGATAGATGACTAAGGGAGTGAAATCGGCTGTGGACGTGGAGTGCCCATGTCCCATTGTTGATGCACCGCAGACCCTGTAGCTCTGGCTAGTTGGTGCAGTATGAAAATCTCCATCCTGTGTTCCCAGGTTTTCAATCCACACCCCAAAAATTGGGAAATGCAAATTTTTATGTGAATCACAGTATGTTTTAAATACTTTCAGCTATATCTGTAGAATGCTGAATGATGTTGGCTACAAGAAACAAAAATCTTAATTTTTCAACGGTTTAAACAAAGATTTATTTTTCTTACATAACAGTGAGTCCAGACATAATAGCTAATAATGTTTTATTTGCTCAGTAACACCAACAAGAATCCAGACACTTTCCATTTTTCTGCCCTGATATGTTTTATTTGTTGACTTTTTTCTTTAATTCTTGTCGTTGTATGGTTGCCATATGTATCAAGGCAGGATGGATGATGATGGGGGATGGGTTGGACTGGTCTTATTTGCTCCATTTAGCAGGGAAGTAAAAACTTTTCTAGGAACTACACGGAAAACATCTCTTTATGATCTGTTGGCAAACACTGGGTCATTCTGGCTGCGAGGAGGTAGGGGTATTGAAGAGCCAGCTTCCCAGCCTGTGTGTGGGAGGCCCTGTTGTAAATGGCTGTTGCATTTATTGGTGAACAGTGACTGTCTGGCACAACAGCATCTCCAGAAAGGAGGCTTATAAAGTAAGAGCATCATTGGGACTGGAAGTAGGAGCGGGAGAGTCCAGAACATCATTTTCAATTAAATAATGGTTATACCTTGAATGTACAGGATAGCTCATGGCCAACAGTTAACAAACGATTGAGGGAACATTGTATACATTTATTTATTAAAAAAGCTTTAGAGCATTGGTAGAGAAGTTAGGACAGAAAAAAGCATTAAGTTTTTTTCCTATACTGCTACATTATAATGTAACATCTAAATGTCCTCATATATGCTTTTTAATTCTTGACAAACTGCACTTTCCTTTGTTATTATTCTGAAATAAATGTCTGTAAATCGTTGACATCTGACTTTTATAACTTTTGTTGGAAAAGAATCTTTTCTGTCTTTATCTGTACAGTTAACTCAAACAATGGGAAATTCTTTCAAAATGCTTTACCAAAGCAGCTATTTTAAGCAGTCTGAAAGTGTGTTTTATGTGTATGTGTGTAGTTGAAATGTCCCTAAACCAAGTGTATACTTAGTTAATTAAACTCAAGAATTATGCAAGTTTGAAAACTCTTAATCCCAGCTAAGAATGCACTGAAGTGGAGCCATGGCCGTTGGGCTGCAGTGCATCAGCTCATGTGTAGCATTTCCACTTACACCTTGCAGCTTACTGCTGACTTAGCTGTTCTTTCATGTCCCTGATAAATTCAAACCAACATGTGTAGATAAATTGGGAGAAAATATTTCTGCCAATTGATCATTTCTTCTCAAGATTATAACATTTGTGTTTTTAGGATCTACATAATTAATAATAATAATTAATAATAATAAAGAAATCTAAATAATCAGAAGGGTGATTCCTCAGTATAATAGGATGTTGAGTTAGGGTTTGTGAACTGGCCATCTTCTGAGTACCTAGGAACTTGGAAACCTTTACACCATTGAACTCCTATACACAATATCACTGTGTCAGGGTCAGCAAAATCATGAGGCCTCTAATAATAAAAGGATACTTAAATATTTAAACCATAGGGCAAAAGACAAAATTGAATTTATCAGGGAAACTAAGTTTAGACAATCTTTTAGAATTGCTTAAGGGGTTAAATAGATATATGAACCTTCCAATATTCCAAATAGTCTTCTTAGGATAAAAACAAAATAAATATTTTCCAGATACTATGTCAAAATCTACTTTATGGGGGTTGGAGATTTAGCTCAGTGGTAGAGTGCTTGCCTAGCATGCGCAAGGCCCTGAGTTTGGTCCTCAGCCCTGAAAAAACAAATCTACTTTATGGTGGAATTTGTAGTTATTGCTTTGTTTTTGATAGGAAATTATTATAGAGACAAGAAAAAAAGAATAGAGAAATATATGTAGATGGGAAAATATGGTGTATTTCCATTTAGTATATATGTATTCATTCACTCTTTGTTTTTCTGGCGCTAGACTTCAAATCCAGGGCCTCATGCATGCTAGGCAAGTTACCGTTGAGCTACACCCCCAACACTAGTATATTCCTAGAATGTGAGAAATGTGCTGGAGGCATAAAATTATTATATAAATACTCTTGGATTACTATGAAAATTATTATTTTCATAGTAATTTTCATAGTAATCTTATGAAAGGAATAGGTATTATTCATTGCCCTTGATTCTTTGAAGAAGATGTTAAATCTTTGCACTAAGTGACTTGCCTATGTGTGTAGGCAGTACATTTTGTTGTTTTAGTTGTGTTTTGGTACTGGAGATTGAATCTGGGGCATTTTACCCTGGAGTTATATCCCCATTTCCCTTTACTTTTTATTTTGAGAAAGGATCTCACTAAGTTGCTGCTGGTCTTTCTAAGTTGCTAGGGCTGGCTTTGAACTTGCCATCCTCCTGCCTCAGCCTCCCAAGTAGCTGGGATTACAGGTGTGGGCCATCATGCCTGGTTGTAGTCTATATATTATGAACCCTGCTCTGTCTGTTTTCCATACTCACTTTCTTTTCCCTATATCAGAAGATTTACTGGGTGAGAAGAAAAATAGCAGATAGAATTAAATGTGGATACATATTTGATAATGTGTTTAGCAGGGATTCAATCCAAACTATTTACAGGATATGGATTCATACCTATTAATTATACCTCCTGGAAGAAACCTCAGAGTCACTCTGATGGTTGTCCCTCCATCCACATCGATGTTGGTTGTTCCCTGAAGATGACAATCCAGGAGTATTTATTGAGCTCTTACTTTGTGTGGGGAAGGAAAGATAATGTTCTTGTACTCGAAGAACTTACATCTTTTCCCATATGACTTTTCTAATGTTGCTATAGTGAGAAAAGTGCCCTGTGAAACCCTCTAAGCAATACATCAATCTGTATATGGAAAGAATAGATAAATGTTCTCATTTATGATTATGTACTGGTTTGGAGTGTATTTTAGAAATGAAAACTAGAAGGTAGCCTTTAAAATAAGGTTGCTTTTCACTAAAGGAGGCATTTTGTTTGTAGAGTCATTATGATATTATTTCATAGCAATTAAAATTTGCTATCTTGATGCTTGGTTATTCACCGAAGGGAATGAAATATTTATTAAGGTCATATCACTGCTGTGTACAAAGGGAACCATAGAGTGATTTTTATGCTATGCTTTTTGGTAGCAGTGTTTGAGCTGGCTTGCATCAATGTCTGTAGATTTTATTGATTAAGTCAGTCGGCATTGTCTCTAAGAATTTACATGGTTTAAAAATCGATCCCTCACATATTCATTTGAAATAGATTAAAAAGGATCTTAATAGAGAGAACAAATCTACAACTATTAATCCTGTTGTTATTTCTTTGAGCCCAAAATGGTGTTATTTCCCATTAGAACATCTGCAGGCTTTAGGACCCTTTTAATTTTTCATTTCATTTCAATTCCTGTATAGACCACCAAGCTTTCAAAAGCATGTTATAGTTTATCTTTATCTCTAGTAGATTTCTGGGTGTGCCTTGCAAAACTCCTAGCTCAGTTCCTGAAGGTAATTTAAATTCCAGCATTGGATACTCTCTACATATACAGATTTTGATGTACAATTAATAAGATTATAGAGGGTTTGTGCCAGTTGAAACCTTAAGTATATGTGATGGAGAGGATAAAGGACCATTGGAGGGCTAGCAGGTCTGGACCTCCAGTGTAGTAGTGGGAAGTGTTATCAGGGCCTTTAATGAAAAGATTCTGTTACTTCATGTGCATGTTTGGAAACAAGTTTGGCAAATACATTTATATTAAATATTGAAACATTAACAGTCATAGAAGCTTGTAGATTTAACCCATATAGATATAGGAAAAGAAAGCCCTTAATCAATATTGCAAATACCAAGATCCTTAACAACTAGTACTTTTGTTGAACAGCAGGAATTGATTTATATTTACATTATTTTTTCTAAAGCAACTGATTTCAGGGACATCCTCTTCAGCCTAAGTGGTCTGTCTCAGTGTACGCATGTATATTCTAGGTATAAATTGAGAGATGGAGTTGACAAGGTAATAGTTTTTGACATGAACAGTACTACAGTAAATTGCCCTTTTATTTTTATGATGGGGGAAGATTAAATAAAAGCAAAAGTGCATTATTTAAACATTAACTCATATTAAATATACAGCTGGGTGAGCCTTTGTTTGAATTCCCTTTACAGAATAGCTTTAGTTTGCTAAACTGGAGACATATGGAGATTATGGACACCAGCATATTATTATGACCTCCATTCTTCAAGAAGTTTAGTGAAAAATTCTGCTTATTTTTTAAAAGTGGCATTCTATCTGGATTACCTACCACGACTATTTCATGCTGGGAGGTTAGAGTTTCCGTATTTCTTTTCTAAGGTTTGAAAAGTTAAACCCTGGCTATAGCAATTTGGGTGTTTTCTATAAGTCCACAGCTTTGATTCTGTTTTTTTATTTTTTATTTTTTTTGAGAACTTAATTATAAATGGCTATTAAATATTTTTCATTTACTGACTTATCAGCATTTTCTTTTCTGCAACAAGACTTGCTTCCTTTGCTTATAGAAAGCCCTAAGTTTGTTTAGAAAACAAAACCCGTCTTATCCTAATTCTGTTGGAGAAAAGATGAGCCTTCATAAAACAAAGGGCAGGCCTATGAGTGTTTGCCCCTCATATCAGGCCTCTGTTTGAAGGAAATCTAAATGCATGAGTAACAATTTGTTAAACTTCGCTCTAACTCTGTTCAGGGACCTTTAATTTGCAAAATTTAGTTGATTCCTCCCTAAAGCAAAAAAAAAAAAAAAGTTTCGGTGGATCTTGAAAGCTTTTGGAAAATACTCCAAGTCTTTTTCCCTGCTGCTGGAACCTTAAACAGCAGCACAGAATGTCTCAGCCTGCTTTTTCCAGCAGTGTGACCAGCACCAGAGGATTCTGAATATTCACTCCATGTTTCCTCCCCTCAATCTTGACATCTTGCTTTTGTCTCCAGGACGCTTCTCAGTTTGCCTTCCTGGAATGCTTCTCTGCCTTCCACCCTCAGGTCCTCTTCCTCTAGGGAATCCCATCTGTCCTTCAATCTACATTCCAAGGCCAACTCTCTGCACTGTCTTTAGAACTCCCCAGCTGACTGTAGAACAGCAGTCTCCAGTGCAGTTACCATGTCTGCTGTGTTTTTCCGTCTTGTGTTTTAGGTTGTGTACTTTGTGGTGTTTGTTGACCATTTACTTAAAGCCCAGTTTCATCAGACACTAGGTGTTATGCTCTGCTTATCCGAGAAACCAAAAGTTTTGCAGCATTGCCTGTGACTTGGAATTCATAATGGAGAGAAGCGGTCTTTAGATTCTTTGGTATCTTCTGCAAATTCTGCCTTCTTGCACAAGGCAATAAGTGTTTACTGAATAAAATTAGTTGACTAAACCAAATTTCTGTTGATTGTTTGAACAGCAAAGATTGGTTTTCCACTTTAGGGTTTAACTAAAAGTAGTATTATTTGTTTCATTTGCAATAACACTATTTTTTTTTTTTTTTGGTATTGAAAGGGAAATTTCTGCTGCTCCTACAGTGTACTCTTTGGGTGTTTGTCATTTGTGTTAGAAGACATGGGAACAATTAGCATAGGTCAGGTGATTGGAGTTTTACTGAGAACAGGCAGGCACTCTGTTGGCCGCCTCATCTGGGCCTGTAGAACTATCCTGGAGACTCCGTTATACACAACTATATGAGCACAACCTCTGAAAACCATCAGCTGTGTCTTTCATCAAGTTTGCAAAAGCATTCATGACCCAAAAGAGGTTAAATGAATGAGTTTCACACTTGTCTCACCAAAGGATTTGTAAAATGTAGGTAGCATTTGGACAGGTTAACAGTTGCTCTGATCCATAGTCATTCCACAGTTTCCTTCTATCTAGACAGCGGATGAGGAACACCTATGAGGCAGATGCAGAGAAAAGCCTGGGCTGCCTCAGAAAGCTCCACGTGTCCTGGGCAAGGTATGGTCAAAGCTTGTGTTAAGGTCAGCCCAGAAACCCACCTTGCTCCTAAGTGGCCTTGGCAGGTAGTTAACAGCCTATGTAGCATTTGGCATTTCCCTGCACTTCAGCCAGTGTAGGGTTTCTGCAGGTTTAGGGCTATACCAGTCCCATATGCTTGCCTGGAAATAGGCTGTCCCCTCTATCAATCTTTTTGCCATCTGCAGGACAAGGATACATATCAGCAACATGCTGAACTTCCCTGCAAAATTGGGTTCTTCATGAGGAGTAGTAGGAAATATTTCTTTACTTTGGAACTTGAGAAGATAGTTTGAGATCAACAAAAATGAGTATCACTGCCCTCTTAACGGCCGGACCCTTATCACAGAGCTGGGCCGGCATTACTGATGGAGCACCTGTGAAGGTGTTTGGTCTTGATAAGCTTCCGAAGGAGCAGCCCTAGTTTCTTTAAACAGTTGCTGGGCTTTGTTTCAGCTTTATTGAGAGAGAGAGAGAGGAAGAGACATTCTTTCCGCAGTAGCAAAGGGCAGAAGAAGGCCATGTGGGTCCAAGTCACTAGTGCACTGTATTCCTTTCTCTAGTTGAGTGTGTGTACATGTGTGCACACATGTGTTCACATGGATGCTTATGTCCATACTTAGCAAAAGGATTTAAAATAGATACCAGCTTGGCTGGGTAATCTGGGAAGATTTATTTAACCCTCTGTTTATTTGATTCTCAGTCTTTTATCAAATCCTTTGTATGGGTGTGTTTTCTCAGAAACTGTTACATAAAAGGGACTGCAGAGAATTTTTAAAATGCTAAAATTATTCTGGGCTAAAAAGTAATACAATAGGATGATGTTGTTTAACCTATCTACTTGAAATAAGAAGTCAAGCAAATGGAAATATGATCTACTTAAGAAGGCATTTCTTAGAAGAGAAAAAAAGTTTGATGTACCTTCTAGACTGACATTATTCATTGCGTTTGTATTTTAAGCATAATTAGAAAATATTTTGAAAGTAACCAAGTAACTGTAGTGACATTTCTTCTTGGGTTGAGCCAAGGGATAAAAAGAGATAAATATTATCTGGAATGCAGGCTACATTGAATCATTAAAGCTGTATCATTGTTAAAACATTGAATGTAGGGTCTGGGAGGAGAAGCTCCTTATTTAGGAAAGGCTTTTCATAGGTCTTCCTGAAAAACATAAAGGAAATGCCCTGCTGCTTGATTTGAGAAGGAATATTGGAACCTGCCTCCCTCTGGCTACCATGCCCACAATGCATGGTGTGGCTATGGCTGCATCTGCATTTGTTGGGGGACAGAGAGCATTGGAATAGGGTTATACTCTTAATTCTAACCCACAGTACCCTGGGATCTGTCTGCGTAATGGAGACAGCAGCATTTGGTCCATAGAAAGGGGGTAGATTTACTATGAACCCCTTATGAGTTCTCAGGGGCTGAAGCAGAAGTAATTTCAAGGGTTTCCCGTAGGAGCTTTGTCACTGAGCAGAGAGAGGAATTGGTGCGATTATTCCAAACTTAGAATAAATGCTAGGAAAGAATCCATGGAGCTCCAAGGACTTCCACCTCTAGATGAGAAAAGCAGTAATTTATAGATCTCTCTAGAAATTATGGTTGGGTTCTTTCCCCTCTCAACCCAGTCTTCCTTAGTCATGTGACCGGAATTCAATTATCAGTGCCATAAATAATCTTGTGAATGGAAGCAGTGTGTTTGGCAGTGAATCTCTGCCTCCTAAAGAGAAAGGAACCTTTAGAAGTTATTAGAATTAATGCCATACTAGCTGTGATTACGAAAGTAGATAGTCACAAGAGCACAGGTCTGCGTCCCCAGAGATGGGTATTAGATAAGTCAGATACCTGCCAGTTGTGGGTGGCATGAAGATTGTTAATATTTTTTTAAAACATATATTTAAGCAGGTCGTATTTGGAAGTTTTTTAAAAATAATTAGTCTTAGAATAAAGCCAGCCTGTTGATGCATAGCACAGCTGATTTTCTTATTCCATTAGCATCCCTGAAATATTTAGTAAGAAGCTGACTTCAGCTTGTGAGCTCTTCTGACCACCGATGGAGATAATGCAGTCCATGCTGGATGGTTCTTGTCCTAACACCAGCAGGCAGCCCCTTTGTTTTTCCACCTTGCCCCATGCCTGGTGTTCTAGAGTAGGAAAGGTCAACTTTTTATAGACAGAGGTTGTATGCCTTTGAAAATAGCCATTCCCCCACCTGTCCTCAGCTAGTAACAATTTATGTCCTGAAGATAGCAGAGAGTGCTGATTTAATTCATTTTACAACCAGTGTCCTTTCATGGGAGAGAGCAGCCTGGTAAAATTGTTTCGAGAATTAGAACATTTTTCTTGGTTATTTATAACATAACTTGACCATCCAGCTACTCAGGGCTTCGTTCGATTGAGAAAGTCTATTGAATCCAAAAATAATAATCCTTTATATTTGTACAGTATTTGCAGTTTTATAAGGAATTCTTCACATCCATTTTCTCATTTGGTTTTTCTGACAACTCCACAAGGTAGAGAGGGCAGGTATTGTTACCTCCAAATTACAGATGAGAGACCTGAATCCCAGGTGCTTATAAAGCCTGTCCAAAGTTTCACACCCACCAAATGCCTGGGACTTGAGCTCTCTCAATTTTAGGCTGGCCCAGAAGCCAGTGCCCTTCCCACTGTGCCATTTTGAAGCCCTTGAAAAGTTCACTGATCATTTAGGAAAGAAAAAATGGGGGCTCTTGGTGAGGCATTCAGAAGTCTACTGGGAGAGACATCTAAGAGAGTTGTACTGGCTAACAAGTTAAAAAAAGCAAGGACCACGGGCATCAGGGACCCTGGCCTGCTGCCCTAGTTCATTCGCTGTGTGACCATGGGCAAGTCACTTAACTTCTCCATGCCTTAGATTTCTCTTACTTTCTCCTATAGTCACCAATCTGATTTGCCAGATTTGAAGATGATAGAGTAGTGATTTATATGAGTTCTTTGGAAGATGCATATTCTAAAATGAGCGGTGGTATCACTGTGTATTCTTGGTATTGCATTTGAGTGAAAAAGCAATCATTCTGCATTTATAGGGACCTGAAATCTGCCCTAAAGAGAGGAAGAAGTGATAATTCTATTTGCCTTCAGTCAGTTCCTTATTTTTGCTGATTCCCCATTTTCCTTTCCCTTGCCTCTCTGTTCAGGGCTGCGGAGATGTCTGAGAGATGGAGGTGTGCCATGGGGAATGTCAGCTTTATTGCTAGAGAGCCCCACTCCGCCAGCATCCAGCAGTGTGGCTCTGCACAGGAGGCAGCTTCTTTCAGCCTCAGGTTCTAGTCTGTACAGCTGGGGTAAGGGTCGTACCTAAGGGAATTCAGTGAGGCAATGGGTGGAAAGCTTAGTGACTAGTACTCAGTAAACTCTCATAACTGTTATTCTGAGTTAGGGGAAAGTGAATAGAGAAACAACCAGGGCCAAGCTGATGAGAGATGTGGGTGATTTTGGATTCAGTCATTTTCTTGACTTGAAGCATTGTATATTACAATATCTTTCTGCTTTGATTTTTGTCTCTCATCTTTTTCCCTCCTCAGTTGTGAGGTGTCTGAAAGGAAGAGATGACTTGGGGGGTGAGGTGGTTATACAGTTATGCAGAAGGAGAGGTCCATGGCTCTGTGTGGTCACAGACGCCCTGCCTTGCGTGTGTTCCCTGCCTTCCTCAATTTTGAAACACATGTGCTCTCAGCAGGCCAGGGTAGGTTGCAAAGCTGTTGTGGAGGCTTTTCCTAGGCAGCACTACCTACTCCAAAAGCTACATGCATGCCTACACCCACTTCTCAAAGCAGATGGTTTCTTTTGCTTTCTGTGTGGTCTAAAAATGAAATGGACTTTTAATGGAATGGGTTGGGGAATTCCACATGCAATTATGAATCCAGTGCAAAGGGCAGAGACTTGGTATACCACAGCTTTTAGAAGAATCTGTTACTCCTGGTTATATCTGGCACTGGGGCGAGTTGGTAAGAAGGAAGAAGTGAATAAATGAAGCTGCCATATTATGATCTCAAACTGGTAAGTAACCAGGTACCTGTGTGTGCCCTGAAAAAAACAAGGCAAAAGGAGCCCGTTTCCTGCCTTTGAGTCCACATGATGATGTGGAAAGGCAGATTGTTTGGGTCCCTTTTGATGTACCTTGAGTGCCTCCCCTGTGCCAGGCTCAGGTTGAAGGATGGGAAGACTAGCGTGAGCCACATCCAGCGAGACTGGAGTCAGGCTTTCAATCATAACCATGGGGACTTTGGGGTGAACTTTTGGAGGGACCGAAAAGGACATAATTTGTTCTTTTAAGAGAATCCTTGTGTGCAGCGAAGAGTACCCTCTGCAGCTGGAACATGTTTACATCTTGGTATTCTTGGTCGTGTGGCCTCCTCCTCAATGCCAGTGTAAAGAGTTTCACAATATATATAATAAAATTTGGCATATGAAAATACCAGTCACCAAAATATTATTCATTGTTGACTTTTAAACTTTTCCGTGTTGATGTTTATTGTGAGTTTGAAATCATGCGCGATGTAGGACTACAAATGAGCAGAACTGTTGTTGAAGGTTGTGATTGTTTTCTCCCATTATAATTTTCAGGGAGTGTACCAGGTAGGTACAGGTATATGGTCATGGTTTTTCTATATCTTTGGGATACCTTATCCCTCCCTTCCTTCCCCCCAAAAAGATGGTATTAAAAATAAACCTACCTTGGAGGGACCACAGTGTTAGTTGGCCAATATTTATGCAGAGGGTTCTTACTTTTCCATGTTGTCACATGCTGTCATGTGACTGCCTTCCACAGGGGCTTCAGTCTCCTCCCTGGTGACAGTGATACATCCACTCACTTCTTTGCTTGTTCGTTGACAAGTCTTGACACCTATGATGCGCCATGCTCTGTTAGGCGCACGCCTGCTATCAAGGAGCTTAGTCCAGTGGAGACGGAGGATCACAAGGCTTGGTGTGGAAGAAGTTAAGTGCAGGAAGTAGAGGGCTTTCAGAAAAGGTCTCTGCAGAGTTGCAGAGGATGGGAATCCAGAGGCAAAGGGTTGGCCAGGGAAGGAGATGGAAAGTGTGGCATGCGTGAAGAAAGCAGGAGGTTGGGGAGATGGGGCATGCCCCACAATTGTGCCTTTTTTCAGCATGGCATTGAGGAGAAAGGCCAGAGTCTGCTAGGAGAGCCTGCAGCCAGCTGCTGTGTCGCCCTGGTGGGAAGCTTCCTGGCTACTGGTGAAGGGATGCTGAAAGGGCCCTGCTTACATTTTCCTAGATGCCAATTTTTTCTTCTTTTTAAATTTTGACGTTTTTGTTTTTTATAAATGTTTCCATTTTAAATTGGGTCATAAACTTTGTACAATAAGGAGGGGAACAGTACAAATTAGTGACTAGGAAAGGGCTTTTAAATCACCTAAAACAGTCCTACCCAGACACCTCCTTCCATTTCAGTAGGTACTTAATAGGATAGAAATAAAATCTGTTTTGATTTTAGAATACCAAAAGATGAAAACATTTGGCTGAGTGGATTTTCTCTGTTCTAATTCCTTACATCCATTTGAAGTTTTTTTCATATAAAATGAGTTGGTATGAAAAATAATTTCTTAATACAAATGGAAAAATTTTAATAGAAAATTTAAAAAAGAAATATATCGGTAAATGTTAAAATTAACCTTGATCTTGCTATTCAAAGAACTACTATAAAATTATAAGTGTATATTTTTTACAAATTTTTTCTTCCATTTTTAATGCATATGTACATTTTTTGTACAAGCAGAATCATATTGCAGTACACTGATTTTCAGAAAAATATATCCAAAAGATACTTGTTTTATTATGTTTCTTTGCTTTATAGACATTCTTTGCTTGGCAAAAAGAAATCCTTTAAATCCTCTGTAGGGAACTCTGGCAATTACGGGAATACCCAAAACAGGAAAATAGAAGTGACTATTTCTCCCTATCCCATATTTAGCTCTCTGTACTTACAAAAAAGAAGCCTATCAGGAATTAGTTCAAAAATAGCTTTAAATGTAAGTCTTAGAGTAGTTATTTTCTCATACCTTCTACATACATTATAAACAGTATTTAGGGAATTTGTGACAGTCATAATAATTCAAATTCCTGTTTTAAAAAGTAATGGTTGTGTAACACTGCCATTTATCAAATGAGGTTTTTAACATTGTCTCCATTTCTTTTTTTTCTTTTTTAAGAGAGAGAGGGACAGTGAGAGATAGAAGAATCAATTTTATTTGGTTTTTCGTGTGGCTTATTTGCTCCCACACTTCGTTGTGTACGTGATGCTGGGGTTCAAGCCCACACCCTCGTGCATGCCAGTCAAGCTCTGAACCACTGAGCCACTGCTCAGAGCCCCCTCATTAATTCTTACAACTACTGTCATCAGTGCTCTAAAGATAAGACAGCTGAACATGGTGAAATTGACCCTGTGGTCTAAGATCCTTAGATCTGTTCCTAATCATAAAGAAGGCTATATGATACTTTGTACAGTATTTATAGGAAGAATGTTTTCTATCCCGTGTGTTTTGTATGTGAGTGTTTTGGAATACTGTGTTACAGGTAAGGCTCTCCTGGTTTTCAACTAGTCAGATCCCCCTTTCCGTAACCTCCCTCCCTAACTTTGAGCCATCCTGAATAAAGAAGAGCTTTGATAAACCATCCCTATCGTTGGTTCTGTAAGACCTTGACATTTGCAAACTTTATTTTTCGTCTTTTGTCCTACGCACTAGCCACTCTTGCAAATCAACCTTGGGAAGTTAGCATTCTTAATGAAGATCTATAGGTGACTTTATCCTTAGACAGTAAATCAGCTCGTTCAAGACACCATTCATCTCTTCCTTCCAGCGCATGAATTGGTATATGGCACCTTACAAGAGCTCATTTATCTTACATGGGCCCATGTTATTTCCTCTGCCCACTTCCGCTAGATCATCCGAGATCAGGCAGAAGTACAGTGGACAGTGGCTTTGTGCTTTGAAGTTGCCAAGGTCAGCTGAGGTGCCAGTGGCCTTGACTTAGAGGAAGTGTTAAGTAGCACCCATAACTTTCCGGGCAATACCACAGTGCCAGCAAAGAAGTGGTGTGCTCATGCATTAGAATTGAACTTGATTACCTAAAGATGGCTGGAGAATAAACAAAATAACAAAACAGTATTGTTGCCTGAGAATTTTTTTCCCCTTGACATTTGATAAACTCATACCTGCATCCTTTGGGCTTCATAGTTAATTCTATATTATGATGATGGTGAACTTTTATTAAGCATTCTATATTTTGATGATGGCAAATTTTTATTAAGCATCTGGGCTGTATGCTAGGTGCCTTTATTTTATTTTTTTTAAAGAGGGACAGTGAGAGAGAGAGACAGAGAAAGAATCAATTGTATTTAGTTTTTCATGCAGCTTTTGTTGCTCCAACACTTTGTTGTGTATGTGGTGCTGGGGTTTGAACTCGCATCCTTGCACATGCCAGGCTAGCACCGTAACTGCTGAGCCACTGCTCCAGCCCTTAGGTGCCTTTAAAAACACCCTTCTCCCTCCCTCTCCACAGCCCTACCAGGATATAGGAGCCATTATTTCTCAGTCATATAGGAGGAGCTGATTAGCACTGAAGTTAAGTAACCTGCTGAAGCACCAACAGCTGGAGGGCAGAATCAGGATCTGAAGCCCAGTGTCTCAGGCATTGCCTTTGGGACCAGTGTAGGGCTGTAGCTTTGTGGGAAACATGCACTGTATGGAAGGACAACGCAAGTCATGTGCATAGTGTTCTGGCAACAAATTAATTGAGGCAGAACACTGGTATGAGGTTACAGTTAGGTGTGGACCCCAAAGCCAGGAGCCCATTGCTAGTAGAGCTGCTTCTTGTTTTTATAGTTTGGGTTTCCTCACAGATAGACTCTGAGAAGGTTTGGGTGCAAGTAGTTTATTTAGGAGGCGAGCCCAGGAAATGTGCTGAGAGTAAGCCTGTAAAGATGCCTTAGTGAACAGATTATCACTGGGACCAACTGGGGTGCAGTCTCTCTGGGTACCCCTGAGGGATGGCAGAACGTGCTTGTGATGTTTTTGCTGAGAAGCAGCTCTTTCCCCTCCTTGGTTCAGAGTTGCTTCTAAGTGCGATTACTCTCCTGCACTTCTGCCCTGTGGACAGAGAAGGCCTGGGATAAGAGAGACTCAGGTGTTTATGCCTGAGAATGGAAAGCGTGAGTGCCCCAGCTGCGCTGACCTCTGGGGTGGATAGTTTCTGCCAGTGCTTTTGAAGTCAGCACCCATGCTGGTGAAGATGCATCTGGGCTGGGGACTCAGGCTCTGGGTGTTGACAGCCTTGTTAAATAAGCAAAGCTCAGGGGAGGCAATGCAGGGGAGGAAGACAGGATTTAGAATCAATTTGGGGCTTTGGTTCTGGTTCTGTCACAGATTATCTGTGTGTAGAGAAAATCCCTTAATTTTTCCAAGTCTCAGTTCTCTCATCTATAAAGTGGGCAAAGCTGCCTCACAGGGTTCGAATGTGGCATCCTTAATAAAAGCTTTGGTAGGTTATGAAGCAGTACGCAGTCCTTGCACTGCCCCCACTGGTCCTGTTTGAGGAGCTGCTGGAGTACTGGTAGAATCTTGAGGGCAGTGCTTCACGGTAGAAGTGGCTGAAGAGTGCTATCTGATAGTTCAGAAAGCTTTTTCTCAAGTATTCTGATATTTTGGAAGTCAAAGGTAAGTGAAGTCAAACCCAATGGAGGCCCCTCCTGCCTTGGTTTCTGCCAAAAAGAGAGCTGGTAGCCTCTCTCTCTATCCAGCACCAGGGTGAGAGTGTATCTCCTCTTCCTGCTTATAGAGTGCAGAGGTTTTACTGCTGAAAGGTGATTTGGATTTACAGTCCAATAGACCAAACATTGGCCCTTCTAATGGTCCATTGGCCTTTAGAAAGAAGCCACAGATTTTCATCTTTGTCACTCAGCTGATTTTCTAACCAAAGGCTGACTCTTTCATATGTGGCTGATAGCATATGAATCAGGATTCTTTGCACATGATATGAATTTGGGCCTTGCATAGCCAAAGACTGCAGGGATAGAGAGGAGGGCATGTTGGTATCCTCTCATCAGGACCTGCTCACTCCATAGGCATCACACAGAAAGAAGCCAGTACCTGACTGTGCCTCTGGCCATCCAGGCCCTGCAGGGCTTTCTGTTCCTTCACCCCACCACCCCAGTTAGCTCCTGGCTTGAACTCCCATCACTCAAGAGGGGACATTAAAAATACCCACACCTCTGACTCATGCTTTGATTTTGTGGCCTGAGGAGGCAAAGACGCGGTGAGGAGCTTTTAGGGGCCATCACCATGGAGCCTCTTTATTGCCTAGCAAAAGCCTTAAACGATAATGGGAAACCTCACTATTGATTGGCTGACTCTTAATTCTTCCTCTTTGGGTTTTGAAGTAGAAGTGATGGTCCAGAATATTTATATTACTCATTGGATATATTAAATTAAACATAGGAAAGTCCTACAGCCATTTAAGATGAGGTTGCAGCGCTGGTGAATAGAACTTTATTACCAAAAGAGAACAGCAGCTTTTAGTTGTGGCTTAGCTGGAAAGTACATTGATGATAAGAATGTTTAGCAGAGATCTTGGGACTCTCAAAAGGGGCTCAGAATGTGCTTTCTTTTAGAGAAGTGCTTCAGGCCCATCCTTTATGAACACCCAGGTACATGGTGTGCTGGGATTATGGTAACAAAGATTTAACTTCTCCAGTGGCTGATGATAAGCCCCATTGGCCCTTGGCAGGAGCTCTTATTGGGCTGTTAAGGAACAGTGCTTGAATTCTGGGGCTGCAAATCCTACTCTATGTCAGCTCACCATAAGAGGCTACACAGAATAGGACCATACTATAGTGTAGGATTTGGAACCTGTTTATAGCTTTCCTCTTAAACTCATTGGAAGTTAGCATGAATGAGAGGGTTGCCCAATTCTGTTCCGTGACTGGATTTGTATTAAGGGCTGCAATTTTTATGATTAAGTAAGTCACTGCTCAAGATTTTGACAGATTTTAACCGCTGGAAAGAAAACAGGCCCCCAGGCAGCGAAATAGTTAATACTACTGCTTCCCTTACAGGTTTCCCCAGATATGCGTCCTCGCTGCGCAGTGGCTGATTGTCAGCTCTTGTTGTGCAGATGCTGTTGCAGATGGAGTCCTGTACCTGCACGCATAGCAAATGAATTAGACTGGCAATCCCCTTTACAAAGCATAAATATGTAATTTGTTCAGCTGTTGTAATTAAATATGTATGTGTGAAACAGCCACCATTCAGGTCATTAATGATGCGCCATGCCAAATTAGAGCTTACAGACAGTAATGTACATTGTGGTGCAATGAGGGAATTGCAAATAACATAGCTAAGCCTTTCCTAGTAAAGGGATGCATTCAGCAGCTTTAAAAGGAATATTTACATTTGTAACATAATTTTTATTTAGAAGATACATTTTTATTCAATGTGAAAGTCTGTTAGATGGAATTCCTTTCATCACTAGTTTAGTTTCTTTGTTGTTTGAACATTTTATTATACAAATACCACAGACTTTATTAAACATGCTGCCTATGATAAGTCTTGAGTACCTACTTATGTATAAAGCAGGGAACAGCGGTTATCCCCATTGTTTAAAAACATGGTTGGGATGGAATTGATGTATCATAGCACCTTGGAATGTCTTGGTTATTTCATTGCATAAAAAAAAACATACTATTTCAACTCTATTCCCTACTGATAAATAAAGGAATTCCTCTGGTGGTAAACAGTATTTTTATTTCCATAGAAATTGAGCTGAGAAAAATGCAATTATCAAAATATAAACAAATAAAAGTGGTAAATTTGCCTCTTGTGCTTTAATTCCCAATGAATTCCTTGTGAATCCAAGGAATTTCCTAAGAAAAGTATCATCCATGGGTCAGATTGGTTGTTTTTTAAATTTTAAGACTCAGGAGTTAGTAAAGATAATGCACTTGGGAGCATTATTGCTCCGTCCTTTTTCTCCTTGGCTTCAGGTTGCAGCCTTTGAAAGTATTTGAAATTGAAATTTAAAAATATTAAAACTATTTTTATTTTAAATTCTTTCTGCATTTGTATTTTGGTTGCCTACAGACAATCTATTTTTAACAGGCATGTTGTTTTGACGGTTCATACTGAGACTACAAGAGCTAACCATCTTGACCTTTCTGTCCACCAGGGCAGCAGGAGGAAGCGCCTCAGAGTTAATTCTGTCTTGTTCACAGCTGGGAACAGAACATTCCTCTGTGATCCCCCTGCTCCCTGATCATGATTTGCTGTGATCTCTTGGAAGCTGGGCTTCATACTATAAGTCCTAGGCTTCTGATGTTGAACACAGATCAAACTCAGTGGCACATTTGGTTAACAATCCGACAAAATTAATATGGTTGTTAGAAAGTCTCATAAACAGTTGAAAATGGAATTATTTGATACATGATTCTAGTTTTGCAGCAACTGCAAATTTAGAAATTTCCTTAAACCTAGGAATAATCAAGATTCAGGATCTTGAATTTTCAATGTTAGAAATTCTAAATTGTGTACGGATGTAAAATCTTTATTTTCCACAAACAACAAATGTTTCAATTAAGCAAATGCGTATTTTATTTGGAACAGATGAAAACATAACAGCTTGGCTTGCTTTACCTAAATTATTGTTCCATAATATAAAAAGTTACTTAAAAGGAATTCTTATCTTCATTCCTCAATTGTTGTCCCATTTTCCATATAACTTTCCAGTTTAGCTTCACAGTCTCATTTCATTTACAGCATTAAGGAAGAGTTCGATTTGTTCATTACTGTTTATGAAGACAGAAATGTTTTACGGATGACAATGATTAAAAATATTATGACTTATCTTGATTGTATTCAAACTCTCCTCTGAATACTGAAAACCATGGAAAGGCTTTGCCCTGTCAGCTGCATGCTTGGCATTAACTGCGAAGTCATAACTTTTCTGAAAAGCTTTCCTTCCAAGATCCTTTTGTTCATTCAGTTCCTTTATCCCAGTTAGAGATCTTAATCTTTTGATGGCCAGTTTCTCTTATTTCTACCTGTTTCAGAATTATAGAAGTGGTAAAATGGCACAATGCAGATTTCGGTTATGGGGAGAGAATATGAAGGATGCCTGAATTTATTTAAAATATCTTGTAGCCACTTATCAGAGGTTTCTTTTCTTGAAGGATTTTTTCTTTTCTTGCCGGATTTTCTAAAACTGCTTAAATTCATCAAATAATTAGTGAAGAATTCAATTGCAGAATATTTAGGGATCGGGAACGGGGTGATGTGTAAAGGGTCCTGCACCTGAGAAGGTGGGCCTACCTGGCAGGTTGCAGGCCCTGCCTGGGTTTGCAGTAGTGGTAAGGGTTGTGTTGAAGGGCTTGGGCTCATTCCCGCTCCTTGCTCTGGAGGAACATTTGTGGAGCCATCAGTATGTCTTCTGCTCTTGTATTAACTGTGGCCAGGCTGCGCGTTAAAGACCATGGTCATTACTAACAGGGTGGGAGCACCCGGTGGCCAGTGGCTAGTGGCCAGGTGCTTCACGATGACACCACTGCCAGGCCAGGCCAATCAGATGCGATCTTTAGCTGGCAGTTGCTCCTTTGGCCACCACTGCAGTAAACACTTTCGCTTGATGTTGGTTTTCTGTTGTGTCTGGCAGCCACACAGGGCTGCTTGAACTTTAGCCAGAGGCAAATATTTATACATCGGAGTGTGCAGTGTTCAACTGGTCAGGCCTGGGAGGGCGCGGGGGCCCTCGGTGCCTCCTCGCCCAAGAGGATGTGTCCGTTTCCCCCCTTGCTTCCCACCCAGGGCCCTGGAGGTCGCCCGGGCGCCGGCTCCAGTGCTGCTCTCCGGAGCGTGCACGTGCAGCCCGGGAGCTGCGCTCCGAGGCGGGCCGTCCTCCTCCGACGTTCCTGCCTGCTCTCTAATTCCTCTTGGAAAGTTTACAGTTAATATTTTCCCTGGAACACTGTCAAGCTTTTGACAGAGCCCGAGTGTATGCCGAGCTGTGAGACTGAGCCGGAGAAGCTGGTCGTGAGAAATCTGTTTCTACTCAGACCCGCAAGGTTTATGAAAACCCAAACACAAACAGGAACAAAAACAACAACAACAACAACAAAAAAGAAAAACCACCACCAACGAAACGCTGGCAGGTCGGCAGAGGCCACGCAGCCGCCCGTGCGGCTCGGCCGCCATTTTAAGCAGCCTGCGAAAGGCGACGTGCGGCTCCTTACATGGCGGCCGTGCTCCCGGCCGCAGCCAATCAGGCGGCGGGGCGGAGCCACGTGGTGCGCCACGAGGGCACGCACGGCCATTTCCTCGCCGGCGGAGCCTGCCGCCTCGAGTGCTTTACCTTGTTTTGCATGCCAAATGTTCCTGCAGAATGTGCCTCGCGGACTGGCGTTTGTCCATAAAGTTATTTTAGTAGGTAAAAAGTCTCCGCGCACTTGAGCTTTGTGCATTCTTTATGTAAAATGGATTTCCCTTCTTGGCCAGAGGCCAAGGGTACAGCACACTCGCTGGGTGAGAAGAGAGCTGCTCTGCTGAGAAACTGGTGGACCGACACACTCTAATTTTTTGGCTTCTGACCAAACAAGCTAGATGGATGCCAAAATTCAACAAAATAACACGTTATTGTGTGATAGGAGCCGTGCTCCAAGACAGCAGGAACTTAGAGGAACTTCATACTGGCCCCTTTTACAAAAGCCTTGTCACTTTGGGGAGCTTTTCTTAGGGAAAGGAGAGGAAAATGGCAAAGTGCAATCTTAGGGAGGAAGGTATATTTTGCACGTAAACCTGAAAGAAGGAAGCGAACGAAAACAGGGGCGTTTAAAATTGCTTCTATGAACTTTTCCCAGACACAGCTCGGAGTTCGCTGACTTGACTTCGCCTGCATTCTTTTAACCCTGCAGGCTCCCTCTATGTGTTACTAGTATGGCAACGAATGCAGAATTTAAGCACATAGAAAAGATTTTAAAATGTAAGTAAGGAGGGCTGCAAATTCCAAACATGGAATTTTAGGGGACTTGTTAGGCACAACAGAAAACTTTGTAAACTTAACCTGTTTTATTATTATGCCTTTGTCCCCTGACACATGAATCAACTTACAAAGTTGGCTGTTAATTTCTTGTGTGGCATTAGCAAATCATGAATGTCCTCGACCACATCTGTGCAATGAGGTCATTACAGAAGAGAGTTAAGATTCCTCTGGGCTCTAAAGACATTAGAAATTAAACTTGAGTAAACAACTGGAGTAAGAATAAAACACATCTCCACGTTTTGTATGGAAATTTGTCAATCAAAAGGAAAAAAAGGGGAATACCACTAGTTCCAGCCACCATTATCCTTACCCAGAGTACTTCAGCAATCCTGGATATCCCCACTTGCCTCTGCTCCTTCACATAGCATCCAGCATGGCATTGCAAAGAAGTAAATT
This sequence comes from Aplodontia rufa, assembly GCA_004027875.1. NCBI lineage: Eukaryota > Metazoa > Chordata > Mammalia > Rodentia > Aplodontiidae > Aplodontia > Aplodontia rufa. The sequence goes on from PVKS010003881.1 coordinate 88,796, forward strand.
AGTTTATATCACCTCCCTGCTTACAAGCCTGCGGTGGCTTCCATGTAGATAGAATAAGACCCGAACCTGTTGTCATGGCTCACAAAGACCCTGCATGATCTGGATTCTGCTCCTCCCTGTCTGCCCTGACTTTTATTCCCTTGACTTCTTCGATGTTCCAGCCATACTGGTCTCCTTTGGATCTTTTGAACCTTCCAATCATTTTTCTACCTGTTATTTGCTTAGAATGCATTTCCCCCTGCCCCTGTAGTGAATGGCCTTTTGCTTCATCTCTGGGTTCCAATATCTTGGTAGAAGAGTACTCTAAGATTGGCCTTCCTGTTTGTATTTTTCACAGTACTTACAACGTCTGAAATGCTTTTGTTGATTTTATTTGATTGCTCATTTTTTTTATTTGTTTATCTGTCTTTTACATTCCATGTCACCCCTACAAGGACAGGAAGTCATATTTAACCACTGTCTTTTCTAATTTTTGTATGGTGTCTTCATTGCATTGGGAGTAGAATGTTGGGCAAATCATAATATTTCAAAATATATCATTTGCCTTAAATTTCACTGAAGAATCCTATAACTTACTACCAACACTCCAGAGACTTTTAAGATGCTTTCTTCAGATAACACTTTCTCCATTGAACACATAAGTTCAGAGGATGAAGCTGTGGATATTGGTCTGCCATTTGCTGGAGTCTGGTATTAATGAGCCTCATGAACTGCAGTAGGTGATTCTACCACTCTACTCCTCCAGAATAGTGCCAGTATCATAGGTTTACTGTTAAGACTAGTCTATTAATATAAACCCTTTAAGTCCCAACTTTTCAGTTCTGCAATATTTCAATGAAATTGGAACATATGCATTAAAATCGGTTGGACATCATCATTTGAGAGTATATATAATAATAATATTTTATATATTATAACTATATTTAAATTTTTATAAGTGTTCCACATCTGGGATGATGGGTCAAAGGGGTGGGGGTTAAATGTGATTTCATATCATAAAGCTCTTATCACAAAAATGTTAACTATTACTATTATTATTATTATTATTATTTGCTGCTATTGCTGTTTATTTATAACCATGGCAGGTCTAGTATTAGGCAGTGGACAAACAACTGTGGTAAGAAACTGTCCTTATCATTAAATTGCAAGTCATTTAGCCGGGGGAGACATGTCAACAGGCACATTACCTACCACACAGTGAGAAGAGTTCTACCAATGTGTGAATAGAACATTAAAGATCAGAGAAGAGGGAGAAACAGCCTCTCTTAACAGACAGCGAAGATGTCTTAGAGGAAGTTGCATTTGAGTCAGATTAAATAACCTTTTAGGTAAAACATCTTTCTTAAAGATAGTAATAAAATAATAGCAGTTAGTATCTTTGTAATTCTTTTACAGTGCACCAGACCTTGAGTGTTTTGCACATATTAAGCTCATTTAATCCTTGTAGCAACGCTCTGAAGCAGTGCCATGATCACTCCCATTTTATAGAGAAGGAAACAACCCCAGAGAGGTTAAGTGTTGTGCCCAAGGTCACACAAATGTTAAATATCAGTGCTGGGAACTAATATGTTCTTACTGTTGGAACATATGTGTTGTCCCTGCTAAGTCACCTTGATAGCCCAGTAGTGCTTCAGTTTGCTTTCAAAATATCTGGAAGCCCTAAAAGGATTCTGTGAAGAGTGGTTTCACCCTAGTAGCTCTTGTTGCTTTGTTGGTAATCTGTCACCTGCAAATGTACTAGCGTCCCTTACAGGGCTATGAGAGTTGGATGAGGTTAATTCAAGGAAAGTCCTTGGTATATGGTAAGCATTTAATAAATCTGTTCCATAACTACCACCACCACTATTGCTGTCATTATGCCATGTTGAAATGGGATCTGTGATCCTTTTGACCTGGCTGAGCCCCTCTTTTGGTGTTAGCATCCACACTGAGATATCTGCCTCCAAGGACAGAAGTTTCCAGGGTTGAAATGGCGTGTCATCCACATTGCTAGGATCGATCTCAGCTGCCTCTCCAACTACTATAACTGCCTTAGTAATTTGAAAATTACCCTTCCCATTTTATGTTTCAACACAGAAGTCAGTGTCTCCGCATCGCTTTGTTTTCCTCGGGAGGCGTGAGGAGCTGCAGTGGTAGCATGGAGATGTGCTCCTTTAGACCCAGTATCGCCACCCGTACACTCAGCAGTGTTGGGGAACAGTCTCGGGAAGATCTGTTCCTTCCACAGACTGACCCATCCTCTGTGCCTGCTTATCTTCAGCAGTCGAGAGGTACTTGCCTCTGAATCTTGTTCCTGTGATGTGAGATTTTTAAAAAGCATTTAATGACTTCCCTGCTTCAAAGATTTCAGAACTGTATTGATATTCCTGCTTCAGTCTTCAAGCGTCCTGTGCCTGCTAAAAGCCAGGGCTGAGGGGCTGGAATTATAGCTCAGGGGTAGAGTGCTGCCTACGTTTGTGAGGCCCCAGATTTGATCCCCAGCAACCCCTACCCACAAAAGCACATGTTTATAGAGCTGGAAGATAGTGGTACAGCATTTGCCTAGCATGCATGAGGCCCTGGGTTCCATCCCCAGTACCTAAAAAAATCAATAACCAAGAGTGGCCTCCTCACAGTCCTTGTGCCTGGTTGAGGTGTTTCTGAGTGGGAGTGGACCGTGCCCTCTGTGTGTGATCAGGAAAAGGACCCCTCCATGAGGAGACTGAGGACTTCTCTTGCTTTTTCTTCCTGGTAGAGGTGGAGTCTGTGTTCCCAGAGATGGTGGGTCTGGTTTGGCCAGTCGGTGACCTGAAACAATTAGTTTATCCTTGAACTTTCCTTCATGACCATCTTTAGATTTCAAAGAAGGAAGAACACAAGTCCCCAAAAGCACCCAGAGTTACAAGGTATAAATAGCCTGCCGAGCTGAACAAAAGCTTCTATTGTGTGGTGTACTGCAGAGCAAGATATATACTGGGAACTAAGAACAAGATACTAGGGATTTCTTTTCTGTTCTGTTCTTTCTTTTTTATTTTAGCTTGAAATTTTTCTTCCCCCATATGAGTTGTACATATACTCTAAAAGCAGGATCACTTAGTAATCTGGATTCAAATCCTGACCCCGTCCTTAGTTGCTGTTTAATCTTAGGCGTGTTATTTAACTCTTTGCCATGGTCGTCATCATCCTTTTCATATGGCTGAATTCTATAAATTAATATAGGGCATTGTGATGGATAGAAATCTGTTCTTCTACGATGGTGATCAACCATGCAGTATATCTGAAAATTTCATTCTTCAGCAGTTGGGGACAGCTTTATTCATTATTTTACAATTAATCATTACTATCATACATAATTTTTTTCCAAATTAAATAAATGACTTAAGGTCATATGAATTGGAATCTGAGTTGGTAATCAAAACCCTGTGTGTCTAATTTCATCCAGGGGCAAATTACTTAATATTTCCTTATTTCCTCTTCTGTAGAATAAGGTTAGTCTTACTTATTTAACTGGCTAATTGCAAAGATGACACTTGACAAATGTAAGAAATGTCTGATTTGGTGCCTTTTGAAAGTCTGGTGGCATAGTGCCGGGTTGGGCATTCAGGGCAGTCAGGGGCCAGGTAGGTGTCTGTGATCAAATCAAAATGCTGAAGTCAGATTAACAGGGTGAGGGGTCGAGGAGAGGTTGGCCCTCTGAGGCCATGAGAAAGCAGCAGTCTCGTTGGGCCGGGGCTAGCAGGGCGTGGAGGAGATAGATCCAGAAGGTGCTGTAGACGAGGGCCTGAGCCCTGAAGATTCTCTGGCCCTCAGACACCGGCTTGTCCCTCTGCCTCTTCTGCTCTCTGCCTGGGTAGCACGCAGGTAGGCTTCAAAGTGTGGCTTAAAGATATGCCATGGGCTGCTTCCCCAGCTTTCAGATAAATAGACCTAAATGAGTGAGTTTATTTACTGGTGTTCTATGACAAACTCAATTTGATTAAACTAGAGAAACTTCCCCCCTCCTTATCTCTGAGAAGAGACTGGCTGACAGTAGTGACAGGCATCTTGCATCTGAAGCACTTGTTAACGCTGGCTGATGGAGGGACTGGGTTTGGATCGTATCTTGGATTCCAGGAATTTTAGCTTACATTTATAGTTTTAGGATAAGGGAAAATGTCACATATTGCTATTTCTGATCACAATGCTATTTAATCTTAATTATGATATCAAATCAGTCAATGAAATTAAACTAACGCTATCAAGTAATAGTAATAATCGTGTTTATTGACTGTTACCATGTGGCATTCAAGTAACGTTCTGAGCCTCTTAGATTGCCCTGTGAGTAAGGTAGCAGTATTTTCTACCATTTTACTGACCAGAGAATTGGCACCAGTAAGGTGATTCCAGAGGCCAGAGTCCTAATCACCACGTGACACTGTCTCCATCAGAACAGGTTCTATTTCTCTGGTGCTTAGGACTAATTAATTCCCACCAAGCACCATGGGGCCAGTGAATTCCCATTTGCCAGATGTTTGTTATTTCTGTGCTACCAGTATCATGCTAGGCAGGGAGTGGAACATCAGACCTCCCTCCTGGAGGTCATTTTCCAGAGTAGGGCTGCTGTAAGAATTGGGATTTGAAGTTCCTTGTCTTTTCTTTTTCTTTTTTTATTTTTAAGAAAGAGAGAATGAATCAATTTTTTAAATTTTATTTTTTCATGTGGCTTTCTTTGCTCCACACTTTGTTGTGTATGTGGTCCTGGGGTTTGAACCCACATTCTTGTGCATGCCAGGCAAGTGCTGTAACCACTGAGACACTGCTCCAGCCCCAGAGTTCCCTGTCTTTTGCTTCTAAAACAGACAGACCTCTCTTATCCCATTCTTATGTTACATCACAAGACGATTCAGATTTTAACCATGAATAGGGCAGTGGTAGCTTGTCTGTCTCAGGGTTTGCTGTGAATTTTATCATTTTCATATCCTGCGATTTACCTGTCCTATCTGGGGCAGCTACTGAAACAGTAACAACAGCAGCATTTTCTGACTTTAACAGTTTGGAATGAGACCAGGTGGGAAGTCAGGGGTTAGGAACAGGAGTTGAAACTACTTAACATGTGAACTGCGTTCAGTTACCCTGACATTCTGGCTTTGGTTACAGGACTGAGACTTGGATTTCTTGCTACACCACCTCCTTTTCTTCCCTCCCCTGCCTCAGTCTTTCTATCATTTTTTGCTGTGAGCACCAAACTCTCCTGGCAGTTTTTTAATTGAGGTTTTGTAGTCTTAATGGTCTGGTACTATAAAAAGCCAACTTGGTGCCAAAATTTTTCCAAGACCAGACATGGATTTTGACACCACGATAAATTAAAAATAAATAAAGAAACTGGCAGGGAAAATGAGGATTTTTTTTTCTTTTTTTTCAAGCAGGCAAGGCCTACTTGTAAATTTCAGGCATGTTTTCTTAGTACTTCAGCTCAGTGTTACAGTGCTCAGTTACATTAATCTGTTACTGGGTAACTCCAGAAAGAATGTCAGACCAAACCATTAGGAGATTGGCGATGTTGCCCCCCTTGTGCATTATTGAAATTTGACAACATTCTCATAGTCTCTGCTTTCTGTTCAGGATTTGGCTATCAAAAATACTGGTAAATGAAAGGAACCAAGAGAAACTAAAGACCAAGCGAATAGTAGTATTTAAAGTTGCAAGTTGCTACGATACCGGCTTCACCGTGACCCGGGTGGATAAATGCTAAACGGGATTTGCTCCCTGGAGAATCTGAGTGCCCGTTCCACCAATTCTGTTTGTCTCCAGCTGGTTTGTTGGCCTTCTTCTTTTCCCAGCACCACTTATTTCAGTTCTGAGAAACAGCTTCGTCCCATTACAGGCCTCGATTCAATTAGGCAGGAGATGGTGCTGAAGGTTTTTGTTCCCATCAGCTTCTGTGCTAGAGAGTTGCTGTGTTGGGAAACCGTAGAGAGGTGTTGAGATGAACATCTTCCAGGTTCTGGTCCCTTTCTCAACCTGGTGACCGAGTAGCATTCAAATCAATGTCCCTCCTTTCTTCCTCCCTCTGTCCCCTGGCCACATTCTGACTCCCACAAAATGGAAGTATATATTTCACTGCACCTTGGTTGACAAATACTGTTAAGTCATTAGGAAGCCAAACATTTTCTTCTAGATGCTAAGTAATTCTCGAATGCTTCTGAGCACTTGAGTTTGGAGTTTAGTTTGCCCTTCAGGGACCTATTTCCTTTTTTCAATGTGTGACTTAAAACTTACAAAAAGGACCGAAGAAGCTTTGAAACATCTTAAAAATAACCCAACAAAACTTTCTTCTCTTTCTTTAGTCTAGTAACTGTATAATTTTAGGATACCATGTGGAACTAAGCTTTTATTGAGGTTTGAAATGTTAAAATAAGAAGGGACTTGTGTATATTTTCATTTTTGACTTCATTTACTGGAAATGCTGAGGTGATTTGGGGGATACTTCTGATCTAGAAAGGTAATTCCATAAATCACCTACGGGAATATGTTCCAAGTAGGTGTTGGTAATTTTCATCTGGCATTTTGACACTTGTTTGTCTGCATACCTGGTGTAATCTTCACTTTTAAATTGGAACATTTCTGTTAATCACTCTTGAAGACTTCTACTCAGATTCTTAAAATCCATTGTTCCGGGGCTGGAGCGTGGCTCTGTGGTTATGGCGCTCGCCTGGCATGCTTAGTAGGAGAATTCAAACCCCAGCACCACGTACACAACTTGTCTCAGAGGAATGAAAGTCACATGAAAAACTAAATAAAAATTGTTTCTCTCTCTCTCTCTCTCTTCTCACTGTCCCTCTTTCTTAAAAAAAAATCCTTCAGTGTTTTTCAGATTAGCTTAGAATAAAGTTGCAAACTAACAGAAATGGTCAGAATCCTCTGATACTGTATGTTGAGGGGACATGCTATTATCTTTGAAAGTTCCTCCAAAACCTACCAACGTTGGCAGGTGGCCATGTGTTTGGTTTGGACCAATTCATAAAGTGTTCATGTGCTTATGAAAATTTTTATCTCTGCTATTCAGAATAGTTCAGTTGAAAATGGAACAGAAAAGCACAATAATAAAAGAAGGTTTTCTATGACCTCCAATGTTTCTTTTTGATCATTGGGTGCTACAAGAAGGATAGTTTTTTGATTTCTGACTTTTCTGCTTAGATCTCTCAGGCGAAGTTGCAACTAGTGACAACTGGAACATACTCTGATTTTCCTTCTTCTCCTCCATGACCTACTTCCCTCCCACCCCCCTCAAAAAAAAAAAAAGAATAGCTCCTGAATTAGGTATGACAGAAGTGACTTCTAATATATAGTCAAATTAATAATTCTTCCTCTACTTGAAAAACGTACAGTAGTACCTTTCAGTATTTTTCTGCAAATCTTTTGTTCATTAGTTTTTTTTTAAAAAAGCTTATCATCTTTGGTTACTTATATTTTGCTTCTGATCAACAAATACTATATATTTACTGAACAAGCTACAGATTGTTGATGGCTTATGTGCATATTTTGTAAATGAAGGCTTTCCCTTTAAAAGTGTCCCCATTTTGTTCTCATTGCCTTTACTGGAAATACCAAAAGGCACCTTTCCTGTCCTAATGGAATGCATAATTCCAGAGCTGGTACTTAAGAAAGTATGTCTCCTTATGCTGACCCTTTTTATTACTCAGGGCTTTGTCTACATGCATGTAGAGTCAACGTAACTTTTTGACCCAATTAACGGGCCTGATTAATTAAAATAAAGGAAGTGCTTTGCACAGAGAGCAGCCTTTGTATAATGTGTTGGCTAATATGAATAAAACTGATTTGATTTAATAATTACATAATTTGATTCACAAGGTAATTTTGTGTCCATCAGAGATGGAGGTTCAAGTCCTTGCTAACTAGATAACCTTGGTCCTAAACTTCAAGTCTCACTTTACCCCCTTCTGTTAAAATGCTATAAAGGCCCATGCCTCATAAAGTTGCTGTGGGGATTGGTGAAGTAAGCCATGGAAAGTGCTTAGCACCACACTTGGCCCCACGTCAACAGAGGACAATAGTCCCTATTGTTACATTCAAGAATTCTTAAAGTGTGTGTCCTCTGACGATACCATGTCTCTGATTTCCGTGGGGGTTCGCTCTGATTGAACCGAGAATGGCTTCTGTCTCTGCAGACACCATCGAGCATCATTTGGTCTTTGTACTTAGTCCAATTTTTTTTGCAGATGAGGCATTCGTCTCTCTCATATTCACATCAACTTTATTTTATTTTTAAAGAGAGAGACAGAGAAAGAATTTATTTTTCATCTGATCTTTTGTTTCTCTGACACTTAGTTGTGTATGCGGTGCTGGGGCTCCAACTTGGGTCCTCGCACATGCCAGGCAAGTGCTCCAACTGCAGAGCCACTGCTCCAGCCCCTCACATCAACTTTAAATCATAAGAAAAGTAACCATATTTTAAAAATTGTACTTTCCTCTGAAACTCAACTTATTAAAAAAACAACAACAACAACTCTCTAAGGTAGGCAAGGTAGAGATAAAGACTTTTAGAGATAGAAGGAAAAGTTGTGGACCCTACTCCTCCCCACCATCCTGCAGGTGAAGGTCCTGGGTATGGTAACTGGAGATGATTTGAACTTGGTGCCCTCTCCACTGTTGCACACTGATCACTTTTCTTTTTAATTAAAAATGCCCTGCTCCTGGCCTCTCATTGACAGGTTGCTCACAGCTCTTAATTTCTAGGGTTCTCAAAATCATTTAATGACTGTTACCTGGATTAAATCCAGGTACTCTGACCACATAGAGGTCCTTTCAGTTTCAAAGATATCTAAGTAGTTACAGCCTCGGATCCACTCTTAAGTTCTGTCAGTGTCTTCTGTTTCTTTTTCGCTTTTTTTCTTTTTGCCCTTTGAGAAATCACTCCTTCAGGTGTTGGTTTCTTTTCGTCATCACCTCTTGTTGCATGTGTTTCTTGACTTCAGCTGCCCCATTTTAAATAATGATAATCAGGGTTTTGTACTGAAGTATCTCCAATTAATTCTGCAATATGAGCATTTGCAGGGATTCCAGGTACACATTTACACATTTACCTTTTCTGTTGTATTTTATGGAATGTTAATTTTGCTCTACTAAGATTCCTTTATCAAAACTGCTCTGATTGCAGGATCTTATGCCATCGTGAACATGTTCTTCTGCTAGTTGATATCATCTTAGCCACATAAGAAAATGACAACACATGCAGCTTGTATGTGAAGCGCAGTCCAAGGAACATTCTGTCACCTAAACCTTTTCTTGAATCCTTAGTATTACAGTCTAGTTAGCAATCCCCCCCCAAAAACAATATTGTTCTCCTGACTTTTCTTCTGTCCTCTCCTCTATATATTATCATTTTTTTCTATTTTTGATCATATTGTGTCCTTAAAAGTTGACATTTTAAAATACAGTTTGATACCTTACCCATTTTATCCATATTTAAATTGGATTTGAGAAATTTACTTTTGCATTAGATTTGTAAATTCTTTTATCCTTTAACAGTTTTAGCTTATTTAAAGGTGACACTTGTGTTTTATAAATGTTTTACTACAAATTTTCTATTCTATGAAAGACTCAGTAAAAATTCACATTTAATTAACGGTGGATATTTTTAGGACCTCAGGAAATATCTCTTTTAAATGTTAGTTCTTTATAAGATTTCCCAGATACCAGAAATTCAAGTTTTTATTAACCTAGTTATGGGTGTCAGAAAAAAAGTTTCAATAGAGATAAAATGAAATACTATATTTAACAGCTCTTAATGAGACTTTTTTTTCTTACAGAGTAACTGAATTTTTCTGTAATAGAGACAGTCTTTTCATTAGGTCTTGCTTTGTTTCTTCACATGAGGGGTCAGATTCTGCTAGTGTTGATTGTACAATGTATTTTAAATGTCATAGTTCAAACATTTGTAGCTTTTTACTTTTATGAAAAAAATGAAGTGTGTTTTGTAGGTGTGCTTCATTCATCTTTCTTTGTTTGGAGGTGCTGTGGCTCTGTCTTCAAGGGTTTAGTGGTATCTTCTGAGGACATTATAAGTATGGTTATACTGTTGAAAACCTAGAGTTGGGAATCACTATCCAGCCTTGATTTGAAAAAGAAATCTGTGTGAACTTTATAAAGCACTCTAGCATGGCACAAAGTGAGTGTCCCTCAGCACAGCATTCTGTACTATTCAGTGAGTTCCAGGTCATGGCTGTGAAACTCTTGTTTAAGGTAAAGGACTCTTCACTTTAACCAATTAAAAGCTGGTTTGAGATAAATTTGAAATAAATGGAGGATTGCAAATATATTTGCCTGTGGGCATCCCCCCCCC
>PVKS010003882.1:0-99112 GCA_004027875.1 Aplodontia rufa
GTTGTATGTTGGGGGGGGGGGATATTGAACAATTGTATTACTGAATTGTGTGCATTTAGGAATATGTGACAACTAATCCCAACATTATATGAAACTATGCACTAATAAAAATAAATTTTTTTTAAAAAAGGAATGGCTGCCTCCTTCCACCCCTACAAACTCCACAAACCCTAACACCTAGACATTCGTGCACCTGCAATTGCCTGGGAAGGAAAGGGACCAAAACCTAGTACAAAGTTGTAGCGCTCAAGAGAGTACTAATGGCACAAGATAGGCATATAGATCAGTGGAATATTAATTGAGTCCAGAAATAAACCCCTCCTTTTACGGCCAACTGATTTTTGACAAAGGAGCCAAGATAAGTCAATCAAGATAAGACTAGTCTTTTCAATAAATAATGCTAGGACAACTGGATGGCCACAGGAATATATACAAAAATTAGCTCAAGAGCTGAGGATGTAGTTCAGTGATAGATCACCTATTTAGTATGCATGAAACCCTGGTTTTGATCCTAGCACCATGAGAAAAAAAGAAACAATTAATTCAAAAATCATAGACCTAAACGTAAGGGCTAGAAATATAGACCCCTTAGAACAAATACAGGAGTAAGTCTTTGTGACCTTGGTTTGTTAGGTATGAGATCAAAAGTACCATAAAATTTTCTTTAAAGGAAGAAAGAAAAAGATAAATATATTTTTACTATACCAAAACTAAAAACCCTTGTTCCGCCAAAAGAAGTGAAAAGACAACCCAAAAAATGGTTTTAAATTTTTATGAATAATATATTTTGTAAGGAACTTATATCTAGAATATATAAAGAGCTTCTACAACTCAATAGTAAACAGGTAGATTACTGAATATTTTTGGAGAAGACCCTAAAAGCACAGAAAACAAAAGCAAATGTAGACAGAACTTAAAAGCTTCTTCATAGCAAAGGAAACAAGGGTCAAGGTGAAAAGATAACTGCAAAATGGGAGAAAATATTCACAAACCACACACATCTGACAAGGGGTTAGTATCCACAAGACATAGGGAATTCTAGAAACACAACAGCAAAAACTAAATAACCCAATTTTAAAATGAGCAATAGATCCAAATAAGCAGTTAAAAAAAAAAAAAAGGCCATACAAATGGCCAACAGACCAATGGAAAAAAATGGTCAACATCAATAATCGTTAGGAAAATGCAAATCAAAGCCACAAGGAGACACCACCTGACACCAGGATGTATGGCTATTACTAAAAAGATGAAAAACAACAAGTGTTGGTCGGAATGTGGAGGGAAAGGAACACTTGCACACTGTTGGTGGGAACGTGAAGTAACAGCCACTATGGAAAACAGGATGGTGGTTCCTCAAAAAAATTAAAAATAGAAAGACCATATGATCGAGCGTTTCCACTCTTGGAAATAAAATCAGTATGTTGAAGACATATCTGCATATCATGTGTATCGCAGTACCGTTCACAATAGCCAAGAAATGGAAACAAGCTAAGTGTCCGTCAACTGATAAATGAATAAAGAAAATGTGGTACAACAGAATACTGCTCAGTCATAAAAAGAACGAAATTCTGTCATTTGCAACAGCATGGCTGGAACTGGACACAGTGATATAAGAGAGGCACAGAAAGACAAGTATCGCATGAGCTCACTCGTATGAGTGAGAGTGACCAAAACCACTCCATACCCACTAGGATGGCAATAACCAGACACATAGGATGTGGGGAAACTGGAGCCCTCAGACATTGCTGGTGGGAACGCAAAATGGTGCAGTTATTAGAAAACAGTTTGGTAGCTCATCAAAAAGTGAAAGAGGTATATGAACTAACAATCTACTCCTAGGTAGATGCCCAAGACATCCACACAAAAAGCTGTATGTGAGAGACAAAATATAGAAAGCTCAGTGATGAGTGGATCAATAAAATATGAGATAGTTACACAAGGGAATATTATTCAGTCATAAAAGGAAAAAGAGTGCTGGTACACATGTGACCATGAACCAAAACTTTAGGCTCGCTGGAGTTGTAGAACCCCAGTCTAGCACGTACAAGGCAGAGGAAACAGCATGGATGAATCGAAAATCCAATGGGAAAAGAGGACAGCAGAGGACCTGGAGGAGGTCCGAAGGACTGGAAATGGAGTGTACGGGATACGGAGGCATGCGATGGGTCAGAGGACAGACTGCACGGAGAGAATCAGTAAAGGTCTTATGGGCCATGGTGACAAATCGAGGCTTTCCCCGAAAGTCACTAGGCAGCCACATAGTCACTCTCACTAACGTACCTGCATAAATCACAACCTATCTCCTCCCATACTTTATCACATCCTGGCTCTCCTCCACCTACAATGCTACTTTTAGCCTGATCTCCTGGGGCCCCTCCACACATGACTCTCTTCAACCTCTGCACATGCTTCACCTTCTGCCTGGAGCCTCCAGAAATCCTTCATCCATCTGGCCACTGCTAACCTGTCCTTCAAGCTGCAGCTCAGGTGTCACAGCCTCTGAAAACCATCTTTCCAATCTTCCACCTCCACCCATCCAGGATAAGTTCAGCTCCTCCCTCCTCTGGGCTCCCAGAACCTGTGGAGACCCCACTATTCTCAACACCCCTCTTACTGGATAGTGATCTGTGTGTCTTATGAGGGGCAAGGGGGGTCATTTGCTCAGTGTCAAAAACCCAGAGCTGTCCCCATGCATAGTAAGTGACTGTATACAAAGGTAAAAGAATGACCACAGCTGTCTCCCCAACACGCACCCAGCTGGTCTTGGGAAAGCTGGTTCCTCAGTGACTTCAGCTCTGGCTTATGTCCTGATCCACCAGGCCTACCTGGCAGTGCCATGTAGCCTCATTCTCCTGGACCCCTGGGATGTAACTATGCAGAGGTAAACCCCTACACTGATACAGCATTGTCACACTAGCTCCTGGCCGTGTGACTTTGTACTTCTTCTATGTGCATGCTTCACTCAGGTGGGCAAGTGTTTACCAATGCCTAGCCATTTCCTGGTGGGAACTGTGTGGTCAAAATGGAAAGAGAGCATAGCAGGTATTAAGTCACAAACTTCAAACTCAATTGCCCAGGGAATGCTTCGGTTTTCTTTAAAGTAAAGTCCATTTCTGAGGACCCAGACCTCTAAACCATGGGAAATTTAATCAGCCATTATTAGGGCTCTTCTCTGCCCCAGGGTTGCTACAGGATGCTGGGATCTTGTGCAGCACCGAGCCTAACAGAGGGTTTCTGGTCACCCATCAGTCATCTACCCCACCTGTTCCCTAGGGCATAGACACCTGCAGGTCCCATCACAGCCCCTCCAGTCTGACAGAGAGGTCTGCTATCTACATGCCACTCAGCCAACACTCTGAAGTCAGGTCATCTCCCCAGGATATGAGTCCCGGCACCTCCCTTGGAGGAACCCGCTATACTTTCCCATTCCAGGTCCATGAAGGCTCCATCCTCTCTCCCTAGAGAAGGAATTTCCCAGCATCATTTATTCAAACAATTTGGTCGTACAGAGGAGAATATCTCTCCCATCAATTCCTGCTTTTTCCCCTGCAAGAACCCCCAAAGGCACAGGAATCAAAGGGCAGGCTATGGGCACAGGAATTGGGGAATAGAAAAAAGCAAAATACATTCATATTTTCAAAAATAGATCCGGCCACAAGCTTGTACTAAGAAAACGTTAATGGATTGTGAAGGGTGGTGACTTGAGCAGGAGTTACACAATGCCAAGTCCAGCATGGGCAGAGCCTCCATTACCTCCACGTGCCAACAACATCCTTCGGAAAAAGCCTGGCCTCAGTAGGTCATTCATTAATTACAGAATGGATGAAAGAACAGAAAGGTCTAACTTCCTCAGTCCCAAGTAGCAAGCTTTCCTGATTTAAGCAGAGCCATCAAAATCCAAAAATTAAGCTGGGTGCCACTTCATCCAGTAAGTGTAGCACTCAGGAGCCTGAGGCAGGAGAATTGCAAATTTGGGGCCAGCCTAAGCACTATAACCAGACCCTGTCTCAAAATAAAACAAGAAGGACTGGGGAAGTAGCTCAGTGGTAGAGCATTTGTAAAGCATGAGGGAGCCCCTGGGTTTCATCCCCAGTACTACAAAAAGAAAAAATTCCAAAAATTAGAGATTTTATGCCTGACATCAGCCTTTGCACTCTCTTTGGTTTCTGTTTTTCTAGATTCAGAGCAGGTTCTGCAGCCTGAGAACCAGTGCTACGTGACTGCCCTGACTGAGCTGCTACTTAGGACTAAACATCCTCCTTTGCCATCTTGCGAGGGTTGAGCTAGTGCTTCTGAATGCCAGGAACCTTCTTCTCTTCAATGCAACATTTCATCTAATCTGCACAAAAGCCCTGCTGCTTTCTTCTTTTTACAGAGAAACTGTAGCATAGTGAGGTAGGTTCCAACCTACATCTATCTGTCTGACAACCTACATCTGTCCCAAGTATGTGTCCCTAATCACCCTAATACATACCACTGTCACTTATTAAGAAAAAAAAAAGAATCCATTATGGAAGAAACACAAGCCCTGTCCACTCAGTACAGGCCCACAGCCAAAATCAGCAGGGTTCCTTAGTCCTCATAGCCCTTGATTGTGCGTGGTACTGCCCTTGACGCCTCTTCCGTTCTAGGACTGGCCTGGGCCTCTGGTCTCTGAGAGCAAGGTCCAGTGCTCAGGCTCTCCAAACTGTCTTCTTTCTACCAAACATCTTGGTGCTCCCTGAGTTTTATTTTCCTTTGACCTTGGTGAATCCCTCAGACCCCTATTGTGTGGCTTCCTTATCTGTAAAAGCAGTCTGTGTCTCTCATCCAGCTCTTCTGATTGGCCTCCCGGACTACCTCTGTAGCCATATCTCCCAGCACGTCCCCTGTGTTCTGCCCAAACTGCCTGCCTGGCCACAGACTCCTGTCATGCTTCTCCTCTCTGGACCTTTGTTCATGATGCCCCTTCCTGTGAAATCTTCTTCCTGGCCATCTCTGCGCACCCAAAATTCTGACTCGCCCTCTCACCTCCTATCCAAACATCACTTCTTCCAAGAAGCCTGCTCTGAACCCAAGAGGAATCATCTCATTCTCCCCGGACACATCCCTGGCACCATTCCCGTGGCTCTCCCAAGCAGCACTGCTCCTTCCTTGTTTCAGAGTTTTGTGTCCCTGTAACAGGCATAATATGATTTGGACTAAAGGCACAGGTTTTGAGTCATACATACGTAGGTTTAAGTCCCAGGTCCCTTGCCTGTGATAATCTTGGACAAGTGACTTAGCAATTCTGAACTTCACCTAATTCAAGTATAAGTCAGAATAACACAACATCTCCCAGGTATGGTATTAGTAAACATTAAAAATAACATGACACATGCAAGAGCTCAATA
Source organism: Aplodontia rufa (assembly GCA_004027875.1). Taxonomy (NCBI): domain Eukaryota; kingdom Metazoa; phylum Chordata; class Mammalia; order Rodentia; family Aplodontiidae; genus Aplodontia; species Aplodontia rufa. The sequence continues at coordinate 5,373 of PVKS010003882.1, forward strand.
AACCATGGGTATTACTATTGTCCTCGTTGATGCAAGCTCCCTGAGCGTAGACAAAACATCTTTCTCATCTCCTCCAGGAGCTCAGCACCATCCTGAACATGGCTAGACGTTTTTAGGATAAAAGGAAACAATCAAAAGTAGTTTCAGGGCTGGGAGTGTAGCTCAGTGGTACAGCACTTGCCTAGCATTCTTGAGGACTTGAACTTGATCACCCAGCACTGAAAAAAAAGTAGTTTCGGGTTGTACAACTAACTATGTTCATAGCAGCGTTATTCACAACAGTCAAAAGGTAGAAGGAACTCGAGTGTCAACAAAAAGTGATACACACACACACACACACAAATGGAATATTATTCATTATTAAAAGGAAGAAAAACACCCTACAACATGGATGAAATTTGACGACATTATACTAATTGAAACAAGTCAGTCACAAAAAAAAGACAAATACTGGCCAGGTATGGTGGCACATACCTGTAGTCCCAGCTACTCAGGAGGCTGAAGCAGGAGGATGACTTGAGCCCAGAAGTTGAAGGCCAGCCTGGGCAACTTAGAGAGATCTCATCTTAAAAAGAAAAGAAACCAAGAAAACAAAGACTGTATGATTCCATTACACTTATACAAGATACTTAATCAACTTCACAGACGGAAAAGGGATTTTTTCCTGATCTGTGGAGGGAGAAAATTAGTTGTTGTTTAATGGGTACAGACTTTCAGTTTTAGCAGATGAAAAGAATTTTGGAAAGGGATGGTGGAGATTGTTGCATAGAAATGTAAATGTATTTAATGTCACTGGCCAGTACACTTACAGATAGTTAAAACAGTAAATTGTATGTTATATATATTTTGGCATAATTAAAAATAAAATTTTTAAAAGAATCATTTCAGGCTGAACCCCTCAAAGCTCTTTATTAGATCAGAAGCAACTGAAAAAAATCCACTTAAAGTTTTAAGTGTTTGGATATAAATATTTTTTGATGTCTGTGAGCCTACCCATATATACACGCACTCCAAACGAGCTCATTTTTCTTTTCCTAACTGCTCTGAAGGGTGACATGGAGATCATCAGCACAGGAAGGATCTGAACGACCTGCTGATTACAGGATAATATTCATACAATGAGGTTAAAAGCACTGGCTGAAAAGTTCTTTCATAAAACCTGCTACATGAGAAGAGAAAATAATTTATGAGAACATGAACAATTAGCACTTTGTAAAAAAGAAATAATGCACTTAACTTGATCCCTATATTTAACATCAATTAAAGATTATCCTCATGAATGAAACTCGACCTGGAAATTAACAAGGGATTTAAATTGCATTATGCAAGCAAAAGAGAGAAGCCAGAGCACTGGTTCAGGGCTTCCGATATTCGGTGAGGATGGCATCCACACAATGCAGCTTGGCCATTTCTTTACATTTCTCTGATCTGCAAGGAGTTACTGCAACATATAGGAGCATTTGCTTCAGCACAAAAACACCGTGATAAAAATCCCTAAGCAGCTTCAAACACAAGGGTGGTACCCTTCATTTTTTAAAAATAATTTCTGGGTCAGATTTTACCAATAAAACTAACCAAGAGATTGTCTTTAAAAAGGTATTTGTACTGCTCCAATATTTGAATCTGGATTATTTCCAAGAGGCTATTCAAGGGAATTTAGAGAGCAGGGCTAGATCAGAAATTATATTCAGTGTCAACTGGTTTCAAGTCACCAAACATTATATTCCCTAAAATGAGCAGCTCCGGAGGTAGGAAGCCAGCTTCAGAAAGTGAGTGTGGACTCTAGCTCTTTACGTGAGGTTTTTGAAATATTTACTATGTATTGACCCAGGCTGTGCTCAGCAACCCACAACCCACAAAGACTGAATTATTGTCCACAGTTCTGGGTCCCAGGCTCCAGATTCCTCTGCTTCTAGGACTTACTGTTAGCCACAAACCTTACTATGGAGGGCAGATATGATGGTGGAAGCCAGAAACCCTCAAAGAGGACAAGCAAAGGACCCTCTGGGTGCTCTGGAGCCTGTATCTAGAACTAGAGACTGAGCTTACATTTGTCTCCTGATGCAAAGCATCCTGCCACTTCCCGGGGGACATGTCAGGACCAAAGCTCTGAGGCTGATTGCTACCAATTGCCCCACTAGGAAGAAGCAGAGTGCTTGTTGCCATCTTTAAGACCCCCTGGAAGAAAGAGTCTTGTTCACAGCCTGGAAAGTTCCCCCTGAGAAATTGATGTTGTTTCTGTCACTGTCACTCATACAACGTTCAAGTTTTCTGGTTACGGTGCCTAGTGTTGGATCTAGGGACAATTTACCCCTTTGCTGAGTGTGTGCATGTGTGTGTGTGAGTGTGCGTGAGGGGTGCTTTTGCAATCCTGGCTTGGTGTGTATATGTGCTGAGCACTGGTTTTCCATTGTTATCTTGGGGAAAGAGAAAGCAGATGTTAACCATTACCCCTTGAGAATTCACCTTGCTACGCTGTAAAATTCTGCATTATTAACATTCCAAAATCCTTCCACTCTTGTGTGCATCTTAGATGGGAGTGAATATTTGAGAATTCAAAACTGTGGAAGGATAGAGGTGGCAGAAGTTTATTAAATTGGCCCAGGGCAGTTTTGAAATTTGAAAGTTTCTCGTACTCCATGGCTCTGGGCCAACTCTGGGCCGACTCGGCCGAGCAGTCAGTGCAGAGCCTCCTCATCTGGAAGTCTTCTTTCCATCCACACGGAAGGTGAGAGAAAGGCAAGCATTTGGGGTACCAAGGGAGGGCAGATTGGTCCAGCTCCAGCCAGACTCTCACACACCCCAGGAACCAGGAACAGTAACCCAGGGAAGACACTCAAGGTAGCTTCGTAGCTAGTAATCAGATCTCAGTTAAATGAAAGGATAATTTTTTGAAGACAAATCATCCTGAGGCAACTTCTCTTTTATAGAAGTCAGCAATGAGACTTAGCAGGTTCTTCTTCCTCTGGTCTAGCTGACCCGCTGGAAGGTGGGAGCTTTGGGGTTTTCTGGTTTTGTTTTTCTGTTTGGGAAAAAAAGGAAGAGAAGCAGCAAAAGCAAATATCCTCTCATTGCAAAGCTGTACCATAGCTTTAAAGGGTGCTTTCCAAACACTCAAACGTGCCTCACAGCAAGACAACCGCAGGTTCCGGTAATAGAGTGCTGGAGTCCAGGACTTCCACTCAGAGGTTACTTAGGCTGGGATCTGCTTTTGTCCTTTCCCAGCTGCTCACTTTAAGCAAGTTAATTAACCTGTCTGACCCTCAGTTTCCTCCCGTACAAAATGGGAATAACAATAGGACTTCTCTGAAGATTAAATGAGATAATAGACTTAAAAGTGCACAGTATCGGGGCTGGAGCCATGGCTCAGTGGTTACAGTGCTTGCCCTACTTGCATGCGCGAGTACACAGGTTCAAACCCCAGCACCACGTACACAAGTAAGTGTCAGAGCAACAAAAGCCATGTGAAAAACTCAACAAAAATTGATTCTCTCTGTCTCTGTCTCTCTCTCACTGTTCTTCTCTCTTTAAAAAAAAAAACGTGCACAGTATCTGGTACATATTGTATCCAAGAAATGGGAGCTGCGGGGCATTATTATTTTCAGCGTCATTATTGTTAGTGAGGTCATTTTTAAGCAACTTGGCCCCAGAATTAGTAGCATCCACATGTCCTGCCCTGAAAACACAGCTAGGTCTTGGTTCCATCCTAGACCCAAGAATTCCCTATCAATGGGCAAAGTACAGAATAAAGGCGCTTTCCAAAAATGATGCCCTTCTCCCCAAGCGCCCCCCTCCCAGCTCTTAGTCCTCATCCCTAGATTTTTTATTTCAGAATTCCCAGCTACAGAAGACTAAGAACATTTTGGAGTACAGAGAAAAAGAAAGACAAAATAGAATCTAATTCCTGTAATTAACTAATTAACTGAAGCCCTCAGTTAATGAAATTTTAAACTGCACTGCCTTTAAAAGAAAAGATGGCCCATACTCATTTCTGTCCCTTCCTAGGGGTAAATGGGCCCCTTACCCAAGTGCCACCCTAAGGACCCTCGGAGAAGCCCTAGTATGTCCTGAGCCTCAGGCATCCTAGGAAGAAAGACGGTGATGTGTTTGTTGTGAGTGGTCGAGCGGAGCCCAGAGGAGGCGATAGGTGTTTGTGCAGATTGCCAGCATCGGGACGAAACTGAGAAGGATGGGTCTCCGTCAGCCCAAAACAGCCGGCAAGCTAACCGACCCAGAGCCCACGAGCCCCAGGCTCTTCGTGCAGTGGGAGTTTGCAGAAGCCGCCGCGCCGCGCCGCGCCCGCGGGGTGTGGGAGGCTGAGCGCCGCTCCCTGCAGAGGGAGCTGTGCAGGCTCCCCCGCCTGAGCACGCAGCCATCCATCACTGCGGCAGAGGCAGCGGTGGGGACGCGAACTCGGCCACCTCCCCCCTCCCCTCCCCAGCAGGCTCCGAGGAGCCCGGGCGGCGGCGGCAGCGCGAGGACCGGAACTAGCCGCAAACTGCTTGGCTACCCCTTTGCAGAACGACGCCGCCGACACAAGTTTTCCATTTCCTCAAACAGCGTCTCCCGCTGCCAACAAGGACGGCTGCGCTAGACCCTTGCGCGCTGTCAATGCGGGCTTTTGACGACTAGGGAAGCTCCTTCTCCCAGAGCCGGCATCCTGGCGAAGCCACTTACCCTCTGTTGGCTGGAGCGCAACAGACCCCAGCTATGCACCCGCCCTGCGCAGGAATTACCAAGTAATTTGATGGCGGCCCTGATAGGTGCCAGGTTCAAGTGCCTCTGATATGGAATTCTGCCGCCCAGTGCATCCTCTATGCCATCCCAAGTCCCAGGATGCTGGAGGGTGTGTTCTGAGCCACTGCAGCTGAGGCCAGAATTGACAGGCTCCGTTTAGAAGGTGGCTCTGTCATGGAAATTGTGGTCTTAACAGAGTGGCATGTGGTAGAGAGCAATTCTGCACAGCTCCCCGCATTGTGTGGCAGGTCACTTTCCCTGGGGGGTGATAGAGGATCAGGAGACATTTATATCATCTTTCCACAGTGCCCCCATCAGACCTGGCTCCAGAATGATGTAGGCAAGGCCTACAGAACAGCCCAAGGGATTTCCATACCTCTTAGATGCCCAACCCCTCTCCAAGGACTTAATAATGGACCATACACTCTGGACCAACTTTCAGGTGCTTCTCAAAATTAATGCAAAGTGCAGAACTTCGTGAGTAGGAAAGTCTTTTTGAGCAGGCCTTACAGGAGCAAAAGCCTTGGAGTAGGAGACCTCAATGCCCCAAGTGACCTTGGCAAAGTCTTGCCCTACCTAGGCCTGAACATCCCCACCTTCATGCACCAGGACAAAGCACCTGTCTCAGAATCTCAGACACAGTTCCTGTGCTTCTAAAGAAGCCAGTAGGCCAGGTCAGATTCAGGGTGAGCCCTTTGCCTCCTAGGAAGGTGAAGCACCACTTCCTGAAGAGAAACTAGACTGGAGAATGAAGGTGAGGGGAATTTTGTAGACCTCACCTGTCTAGGAGTCAGATCCCAGTAAGGCGAGAAAGACCCTTGGAGGCAGAAACCCTAAGATTAGTTCACAAAAGAAAGAGGCAATGAGGTGAACTCACGAAGCCATTGACCTCCTCCCACTGGGGCCCACCTCCCTTCTGTTGTAGGAAAGACAGGGTTGGCCCCACCGCCACCCTCCCTACACACCCTGATGAATCTTTTCTGGTGGCTGGGCCCAGTTCCCAAAGCTTGGGGACCACAAATAGCAGCCAATAGCAGCCTACCCAAAGGTAAGGCCACAGAACTGGGCGGTGGTGACTCCATCTGTGGTTGTGGGTCTAGGTGAGAGGAAGTGTCGACCGTGGGTTATATCTAAACGGACCAGACCAAAACAGGTGGCCTTGCACCACGGATACCCACTTGCGGCCTGGTCCATGCCGCCCAAGCCGGCTCTGTGCACATGTCCCACGCTGCTCAGGCAAGATTGAAGGCTCCAGTCACTCCGCAGAGATCTCCAAGACCAGAACCGCTGCGCCCTCGGACCCCGAACCCTGAAAGCCCGGACCAGGGCCTCACTCCACTGGGCTGCTTTCGGAAACGCTCTTCTCCCTTTGGTCATTTGGATCGTAATAGCCCGAGCTTGGGTAGCAAACGGGCCCTTCCCATTGAGCAGCCCACGGAGCCCGGGTCAGACCCTAGCGAGCGTGGCCGCACCCGCAGCGTCCCCGCACAGCCCCCTCCTGCCCGCGGGCCGCCCTGCTCCGCGGAGACCAAGGCTGCCATCTAGCGGGCACCGCGGGCGGTCGCCGTCGGGGACCAGAGCCGGAACTGGCCCGGAGGACTCCGATTTTTCTGCAGCTCCACTGCGTTTGAGGCGGGGGCTGGGGCGCAAACTTAGGCACATCTGTGTGACCTTGGGCAAGTCTCCAGCCGTCTTTGAGTCAAACCTCTCTTCTCCGTGTAAAACTGAGTAGATAATGACTCCTCCACCCAGGGTCGTCGGGAAACGCGAGACCCAGGGGATGTCCAAGAGACCACTTGCTCTATCTGCTCCACACCAAACTCTTGTCCAATGTAATACCGAGCCAACCGGGTCCCCGAAAAGGCAGGAGGTGGAAGGAGGCGCTGGGGAAAGCCCGCAAAGGAGGAATCCGCGCTGAACAGCAGGATCCTTTTCTAGGAATTGTAAACCCAGAATTGTAAATAAAATGCTAATGATTTATTCGTGCACAAACTCCGGGGGCTGCATCGCAGCTTTTGAAGACAATTCCAAGCGTGACTTTCCAGGAAGGCAGGCCTCCCTGCCTCGCCTTCCAGGACTCTGCGGGGTTCCTCTCAACTTTCAGCGGGTGTGGTGGGGGACCGCAGTGGCTCTCTAGAGACCTTGGAAGCTGGCCTTCACTGAGATCTGGATGCGGTCAGAGGAGGACCGTCTTTTCGCTCCAGTGTGCATCTGCAACAGACCCTTCAGCCCTCACCCATCATTTATCCAACAAATACCCTTCAGGGAGCGCCTGCTAATCCCTTGGTGGAAAACTGGTAGTCAAAACAGTCTTAGGATTCGCTGGGTGAGGAAAGGTTGATTTAACAATCCCACAAATAAAAAGAGTGCCTTGGAGGAGAAAAGTCTTTAACTCGGTCTTTAACTTAGAAGATGAATTCCATGACAATTTGGGGAGACTCCAAGGGGGCCCCTGGGAGATTGAGTCCAGCTTTCTCCATAAGCCCCAACTACCCTACATATGTTAAGGTGCTTCTTTAAAGGGTGAGCTTTAAAATAAATTAATTAAACTTAAAAATTATTCAAGCAGCTTGCATTTGCATCTTCAGCTACCAGGGTAACTTCTTGATGCCTGAACCTGCTGGACCAGGTGAGGGTCAACAAGTAAACACAGAGCCCAGCAGTCTGCAGTCCAGCCTGCTGGGCTGACCAGAGCAGGGATTGTGCAGGGGTCTGCATCTCCATTCTGGTGGGCAGGGAGAAGGAATCCCAGAATTCTTTGCTTTACAAAGGATGGCTTCACTTGGCTTCCTCTCCCCACTCAGCAAAAGTGCTCAGAAGTCCCAGTACCTGGCTCAGAGCTACCTGGAGAGATTTCCGTGGCCACTTCCTTTCACCTCAAGGCCAGGACACACAGAGCAGCTTCACCCAGCTGTCCAGAACCTCCCTGCAGAAGTACATTGCAGTCTTCATTGGATTTTATTAAGAGCATCTCTTGCCCACATTCCTTTTAAGCAATTCTGGAGAAATGTTGAGTTTCTAGTTAATAATGACCTATCCAAGATCCTTCCGAATATTAGATTCAAATGTGCCAAGGATGATCAAGATTCCTGCCTTCACCTACAAGCTAGGTTTTTGCATTCGGTGGCCCTCCATTAGACCACCAGGGAAACAGTTTCTCAGCCACTAGTTGTCCTCTAAACTGTACTGTTGAGGAAATTCAGAGGTCCTGCAGAAGCCTGTACTAAGTGACCTTTATTCTTTTGTTCATTGGACAAATTTATTGATCTCTCCCTGTGAACTGACTCATAGTGGGCCTTGGGGATAGCAGGCAGGTAAAACAACTCTTAACCCTAGGGAGCTCATAGTCTAGGTCAGGCAGAACTCCTTTGTAAGGCTAAGAATTCTGGAATTCCTTCTCCCCACCCATCAAAATAGAGATGCAGACCTCAGGCACAATTCTGTTTCCCAAAAATTTTGAGGGAATTTATGAAAAAATCAGGTCCCTGAGGTTAAAAAAAAAAAGTGATATTTGGTCAAGGCAGCCAGGATCAAAGTTAAAACACTAACCTTTTGGGGCATACTTATTCCAGATACCCACTTTCTAGGCTGAGCTATATCAAGTATCACACTTTATTTCATAGGGTATGATTCTACTATATTTCTTAAAAATACATTAGCACTGAAAATGAATCAAATTCAGCTACCTAAAACACCAGGGTTGAATCTCACAATGTTGGATCAAAGAAACAAGACATGAAAAAGCATGAGGGTACATACAACATAACTCTATGTACAGAAAGTTTAAAAGCAGGCAAGAATAAGCTATTTGGGTATAATATTATGAAGACAAGCAGAGAAATGGTCATCACTAGGGCTAGGGCTGTAGTTCAAAAACACTTGCTAAACATGGGTTCAATCCTCAGCACCATGAAGAAATGGAAAAGAAGTGGTCATCACTGAAGTCAGGAGAGGTGGTTGAGATATGGAAAACTTATCTCACATAATGAACTTTTGCAGGGCCAGCAAGAGCTCATTGTTTTCTGTTTTGGGTTTTTTTTTTTTAAACCTGGGTGGTGGTAACAAAGAGCCTGCTTATAAACTATTTGTCAAATTGTATCTGTGATATATATATTATATTTATATAAATATATACATATATATTTCAGCTCAGAGTAAAAAAAACAGGCTAAAGACAAAAGAACATATCCAATCTATTTTTGAAATGGGTTAGAAATATGTATTCGAAAAATTCAGTTTGGGTGTCCCTCTCTGCCTGAATTCTCTCTGTATCAACGTTTTTATGATGACAACAGCCTCTGACCCAGACTCATCCTTATAAATACAGGGGAGGCAAAGAGGTCTAGTTCCACAGCCTCATTGATTGATTGCACAACCTTTGACCAGTCCCGTAACTCTCTGGACCTCTGTTTTCCCTACTACATAGTGAAAAGGAGAAGACAGATGATTTCTCAGACCTCTATCCGGGTGAGAGGTGCCTTGTATGTCAGGTGAGGTTTTCCCTGGACCTCAGCAAATTCTGCAGTGATATTACACTACCAGAGCAAGTAAGCATCCCAAACACAAGGCCATCAAACACCCAGAGTGACCTCTGAAACTGTCACAAAGACTGATTGGGAGGGAGCACTCTGCCTCTCACCTCCTCCAGAATCTAAAGACAGAAATTCACTCCATCAGTTCTCAGGTTCCTCTCTGTGGAGGCAAGAGCTGTCTTTGGGCACGATGTCCCTTGGGGTTGTGAACACCGCTAAAATCCCATTGATTAATCAGGTCCCACCCTCAGATCAATGGCTGGCATTAGTCGAGCTTAGCGCAGTTTTATTAGTCTGGCTGCCCTCTTCCAGATGTTATAGATGAAGAAATAAAATGAGGAGGAGAGGGAAAAAGGACAAAATCATTAGTCTGAAAGGAGCAAAAGAGCATCTTCTCTGTTTTGTATTCAGATTCAGAGCTGCGCTGTCCAAGCCAGGAGCGCACACAACAATCCATTTGTAAGCTGTTTCCAGAAGTTCAGCCCAGCCTCCTGATTTCCCATTTTGCCTGAAATCTATGATCCCAGGAGCATTTGGTCGGTAGCAACTGCCAGCTCGATCTCTGAAGCCATTTCACAAGGCGCCATAAGCACCTGAGGTCCCGGCCATCGGTTGGTTCATTTCTCCCAAGGGCGGAGGGATTTGCCTGGTGTGGGGGAACAAGCCTATCTGCCAGATAATCCATCTTGAAAGTGTCATACTTGCTCAGAATGGACCCGACTTTCCATAGTACTCTCAGAGAAGCCTGCTACATGGTCCCTACCTTGCCAAAGTTTTGGTTTCAGCAGAGAAAACCCACAGACTCGCCTTGCTGAAACTCTCCAGAGAGGCACTTTGAATTAAGACCAGAAATGCTTTTAAAAAGACTTCAGTGCCTGGTCTAACGATGACCTCTTCCTTAATTTTGTGATGGCTTCATCTGACTTTTTCGATCATCTAGGTAGCTATAAAAAGCTAAACACCTCCTACAACCCCATTAGGATGAAAGCGGAGGATTTTATTATTCGTTTTTAATAGGAAAAAGCTCAAACTCCCCCAGGAAGTGTAAAAGGTAGGGTTTTGATGTATCTGGTGACAGAGAGGTTTTGATAAAGCAGACCCTCCAAGAGTGGGGATGTCCTGTTGGGGACAAACGAAAAAGGCTGAGGTACCCAGTCTCTGCACAAAAGGAAAATCAGCAGTCCCTCCGAGGCTCCTGAGTCCCATGGCATGGGTTGATTTCAAGACCTGTGGGGAAATCTAGGAAGAACCCCAAATCCCCTAGAACATGGTTTCCTGATAATTGTCTGTTAAACATTTGCAACACTCTCACACAAAGGTAACTAAATGGAATGGTTCCCTCCAGGACTGTGCTGTTCATAACAGTAATAAAGCTCCCACCACAGACTCTGTCATTATCCAAATGCCATTAACATCAATATTCGTATTGAATACCATCTGGCAAAGGAGCCTGCAGACCGAAACCTCTCCTACTCTGGGACTTCCCAGCCCACGGCCACCTCCTCCCACCCCAATGCGGATGCGTAGGGCACCAAAGGGCCAGGCCTGCCTGCAAATCTCTTGCCAAGTCAGCAGGTGCACCCTAGGAGAGGACTAAGGTGTAGAGGGAAAAGTAGGACAGGGAGGTGAAAGACATCTAAGTCTAATTTATTCGCTGTCGTTGACTTCTCTTCAAGTCTGAATTATGAAGATGCCACCAACTGCTCCTCCACATTCTCATAATAGGAAACTGATCGAGTATTTCTATAAACCTCAGAGGAATCATTGTTTCGAAGAGAAATAGAACCTAAATTCCTGCCAGTCCCCAAGGCTGTCTTGCAGGCAGCATCACATACAAAACCCTATGCTTAAGTCAGAAGAGCTTTCTGTGGGGAGTAATTATGTGACCTCAGAACACTAGTTCTTCCTAGAGAGGCTGTGTGCTTAGGTCACAGCTCAGCTCCTCCTCTGAACTGGTTCCTGCCTCCCCAGCCACTGCTTTGCTGTCACACCTGTGGTCCTCTGAGAACTGGAGGTCACCAGCCCAACCACGAAGCCCAGCATCCCCATACCTTGACATGTGCATGGAAGGAGGAAGGCAGGAACCCTGTGGATTGGAACTTGATGGTGCTGCCGGACACAGGCAGAAAGCAATACAGCAGCAGGCTTCAAGAAGATTCCCCCAAACCATGCAGAGTCTTGTCTTTCCTTCTGTCAATTTTAGCTATTATGATGAGAAATATCTATAAATGAATAAATGAATACCTGCCACATGGGGTTACGGTGAGATCTGAATGAATTAGTACTAATGATAATGATAATAATAAAAAATAATAATAATAACTACCTCGTTCCAGGCATGAGGTTGAGTGATTCACATTTTCTCATTCAGTCCTCATCATAACCACATGAGGTTAAAAAGTATTAATCCTCATCTTATACAAGATCAGTAGAGGTGCAGAGAAATTAGGTACTCTACTCAAGCTAAGGACACCAGTAAGTGGGAACACCATAATTTGAGTCCAAATCTACCTAATTCGAGAGTCTAAGCTCTTAGCCATAGTCCTGTCTTACCACTGAGCACATTTTGTGAGCTCTGATGTCCTGAGTACAGGAGCTTCAGTCATGAGTGGCTCCGCCACTTCCTCCTGTGTAGCCTTGGATTTGCTGTTTTCCTCTTTGGGACATCTGCTTGCCTAACAGTGGTGGTGATGCATTTATGAGGGCTGAGACTGACAGCTCTTCCTGATGGATGAAAACTGTACAAATGAAAATAGCAGGCTGGAGTGCTGGATCAGAGGTAGAGCACTTGCCTGGCATGTACAAGCACCCAGGTTCGAACCCCAGCACCACAAACACAACTAAGCATTGGAGAAACAAAAAAAAGCTAAAAAATAAATAAAATCCATTCTCTCTTTCTCTGAAGAAGAAGAAGAAGAGGAGGAGGAGGAGGAGGAGGAGGAGGAAGAAGGGGAAGAAAACAAAAGGAAAATAGCAACTACAACAAGTTTCACTCCTAGGAACAGCTTGAGAAGCAGCAGCAGCAACTGCAAAGAGGAATGGCTTTGGGGAAATGCCAGAGAAGAAGGCTGTGTTTGAGCCAAGGTTCTGGGGCAGTTAGAAAACAGAGCGTCCATTTACAGGCTTACGGGCTCTTTAGGAAGCAACCAAGGGCCAGAGAGATACAGCTGGGGCAGTGGGCTGAGGACAGGACTCTGGCCCCACACAAGCCTGTTTGGGGACAACCACACTGCTAGAAGCTGGGACCTGGACAAGGTCATGAGACCACAGTTACTCTTAGCAACAACTGCAGCATCCTTTGACACTGAGAGGAGACTGGCTGGTAAATGCGCTGAGAACTGCTCAGACTTGCAGCGTCGCGGAAGCAGAGGAGATATTATAAGACAGGAGCAGTTTACTCCTGCTTTAAATGTTTTCTGGAGAGACAGGATTCAATAAATTAAAAAAAAAAAGAAAAAAAAAAGCAAGTTTCCCCAATATTGGAATCACCCATGCTTAGCCTGCCAGGGATGTCCCAGGGAGGAATTGCTACAGAGAAGGAGCTCTCCGTGCTGGAGGACTTTAGTTCTAGAGTGGCCCTCTGTAATCACCTAGTGCACATTCTTCCAGGAGACAGGGACAGGCTTGGAGTGAGGATACAGTATCTCCTGGGGGAAGCTAAGTGTTTGACTCCAACACAGTGCTGTTCCCACTCTCTGTGGCTCCTGTGATAAAGTCTAACCATCATCCCCCCTAGCAACCCACATGCCCCTTGGGGCTGGCATGGTGGATTAGAACAGGTATGTTTGGAGGCCAGGAGAAAACTGGGGTTTCATCTCCTGAGAAAACAAAAGACATCACTGCCAGAGGGGAGTAAATCGGAGCACATCTCAGAGTCCAGAGCAAGGAGATGGGATCCAACAAGAGGGGTCTGAGTGCACCAAATGCCACCCGCATTCAGAGCTTTTTCCAGCCAGTGAGAACGTGACTCAAAGCCCAGGACCAGGGTTACCTGGAGTGAGGGGAGCAGCTCCTGCCACTGAGTGCACAGATGCCAGCAGCCTGCCCTTCACCACCTGCAGTGCCCTCTGAAAACCCGAGCACTATATTCTCTGACTCCAGGCTGCTAACAGGCAGAGGGAACTTTTTTTTCTTTTCCTGCTTTCCCTTAATACATTCAAGCAGAAGTGTCATTAATACTTCACAAGCAACGAAAAAATCAAAAGGGGAAAACTTCTTTTTCTGAGCTGTATTTTTTAAACATTTGGGTAAGAAAAGTCAGATGTCAAAAAAACCCATTTACATCTTTTAAAATATGAACAATTAATATTTTCCACGGAGGTTCACGCTCCCTCTCTTCACTGTTTGCAGGGTATTGTTAAGCCATGCTTTGTAATTTGTTGCATGCTTAAATATTCCGTCTGTATTTCATTTGGGCTACACATTTAATTCAGCCAACATGTTCATTTTAAGATCAATACTGTCATAACTATGTTGAAAAATTAAATTATTGTAACTTTATTTACATTTCTTAAAAGTACTGTGAAAATTATTCTTAACCAGGACCTAATCAATGTTAGAGTCTAAAAATATGCCACTCTGCATGAAGCTATAAAAAGATTAATGTACATTTTTTTACAAGAAATTAGTAGCTTAATGAAGTGGATAAAAACGCTGTCACAATTTTTATTGGATCTAAATTGCATAGTAGTGGAGGTACAGTAAGTGCCTTCTACATAATGACATAATGAGTCATGACTAGTGCTGGAAGGCTAATTTGCCCTTAACTGACACAAAACCAGGGAATTAACATCCCAGTCGCTCTACGCCAATAGCAGATGCATTATTTCATTGCACAGCAGGGTTTTTAACTAAACTCTTAACTGTAGAAATATTGATCTATTCTTCTGTGAAATGATGAAATTGGAATTTTTTAAAAGGACGTCTTAAATTACGACTGCTGCAGTGTAATTTGCTTTCACACTTCTATGCCTGCCTACAGAGCAGATGTACCCTGAGAAGCTTGCGGAGGCCCCAACCTGGGTTTTAGGGTCTCAAGACACAGAAGTGAGGAAGGGGCAGTTTCAGAGGAGAGCAAATGCTGGCATGGAACCTCAGGGAGGTGACAGGCCATCTACATGGACCCAAGTTCTGAAGTGGTTATTCTTTTTTTTTTTTTAAGAGAGTCAATTTTATTTTATTTATTTTTTCATCTGGCCTTTGTTTCTCTGACACTTAGTTCTATATGTGGTGCTGGGGTTTGAATCCGGGTCCTCATGCATGCCAAGCAAGTGCTCTAATTCTGGGCTTCCACTCCTTTTCCCCAGGAGTAGTTATTCTTGAACATTGTCCCTAGTCCACAAACAGGTTGACTCTGAAAATGATGCAGTGCCTGCAAGTTGTCTTGCATTCAGCATCGCCAAAAACAGTGAAATTCAACATAAGTCCCAAATAAAATGTGAGCGATGACAGCTAGAACAGGAAGCAGTGAAAGGACAATTGCTTCCTGCACCTTGTAAGATGGTATCAGAGACAAGTGTAAAGTGAGAGATGCTCTACTGCCCTGGTTCAGTGTTATCATTCATTCAGCCACTCTGTGGTGGCTAATTATTGCTCTGTCAAACAGTGCAGTGCAACATACTTCTTTGTTTAACCAAGTGAATCAAAATTTATCTTGCTTTGAAATTCTCACAATAAACCATGTACTAACTGCAGATACATTGAGTTGTCACAACCCAGGAATTTAGAAGAAAACAGAACAACTAACAGATAGACTAACAGATATACATCTGACACCTTGTGTGTGTCTGTCTGACATTTTGGAATTGCACAAAAAAAAAATATAAAAGGCCACAGCAAAGTCAAAATTCTGCGTTGAAGGAGTTGGAAAACCAAACCCATTTAATTTGTCGGGTCTACGTCTGTCACACAACTGAGGCCTATGCGCAGAAGATAACTAGATATACTTTGCTCCAGCCCAGAGGCCAGTGGTTCTAAGCCTAAGCTGACTATAAGGCACAGTGGGTTTGGGATGGCTGCATATCAGTATTTCCTAAGCTCACCCCCGAGTGAGTGTAGAGCGCGGCTAGCCAGGACTGAGGACCCCTGCTGCAAACACAGAATAAAACAGAAGAAACTGCACATCTGTGCTCAGACAACTGGAGACCCTGATCATCCGGCGTGAGCTGAAAGACAGTCAGACAGGTCAGAGGACACACAATGGAAGGGCAGTTTGATACCCTGGAAACTGCAGACAATAACCAGCATCATGTTCCTCTATATGTTTAAAACCAATAAACATCCCATCCTTATCTTCTTTTCAACTTAATAGGATTTTAAAAAATGCATATATGTATATTGTTAATTATAAAAAGAATACATATTCATTTACTCTAGAAAAATTGGAAGACATGATTAATATGGTAAAAAAAAGTAATGAGACTTTTCAAATCTATGTTATTTTAAAGAAGTACAAGAATCGATCTATTTAAGAACATCCTAAAATTGGTCGCTGAAGCACGTATGAGAGATCCTGTTCTTGTACTCCCATCAACATGGAGTCTCATCCTTTGGAAGGGTGCCCATTTGATAAGGAGAAAAGGAAGCTCATTATTTTAATTTGCATTTCTTCTATTACTGGTGAGGTGTTAGGATTTTCGTGTTTTTGGCCTCTTCTACTTTGTGCTTATGAGCATATCACACGCTAATGTCTCTTCCTCATTTTATTTTTGGAATATATTTCTTACTGATTTGTAAAATTGTATTAAAAATATTAACTTTGTCTATTACATGCTTTTCCTAGTTTCTCTTGTTTTATTTCTAGTAAATTTTGACCTAAAGCTTTCCGTTTTTATGTAAACACACACACACCCACACAAGAATTCTTCAATTGCCTCTCATCTCTCCTCCTCACCCTCTTGGTAAGGTGACAAGTCTGTGCGACCTGGAGTCAGAAGATCAACACTCACTCACCAACTGTGTAATTTAGGGGAAAGCACATCACTTCTACAGAGGCTGTTTTTCTCTATCCGCATCCTAAGTTTTATCAAGATGAAATTCAGTTAATACAAAAATTTGCAGGACTCTTCTATCTTGCTCACTGATAGAACCCTAGAACCTAGGACAGAGCTTTGCACCCAGTGAGCACTCAATAAATCCGTGAGTGAGTGAATAAGCACTGGGCTTGGACCCGAGCCCGGAGCAGACAATCAGCACATGATGGCTGAACCTTGCTCTGTTCACAGCAAACCCAGAAATCAGTGCTCCCTCCTAACAGCCTCCAGTGGGTCAGCATTTACATGTCCCAGTCCCGTTGTTTACTCTCTGCTGAGAATGCAGCCAATGCTCAGGTCCTGCCCTTCAGTCTAGTGATGGCCCTGACAAGACTTCACTAAACACACAGCAAAAGAAGAAGAGAAAATGAGATGGGCTAAAATGTGGGCAAGCAGCCTTAACTGAGAAGTGATGATATTAAGAAAGAGAAAGCAAGGTCAGGAAGGATTGTTAGAGGAGAGACCTCCCGGAGAGCTCAGCAATGAGGACACCTGGACACACAGAGAAGAGGAGGCTGCAGGCCAAATAGGCAAACCAATGATCCAGGGGTTTTTTTGCTTTTTTGGGTTTTTTGGGGGGTTTTGTTTTTTTTGTTTGTTTGTTTGTTTGTTTGTTTTTTGCACTGGGGATTGAACCTACAGGTGTTTAATCACTAAGCCAAATCCCCAGCCTGTTTTTGTTTTTTTTTAAGAGAGAGGGACAGTGAGAGAGAGAGAGAAAGAGAGAAACAACTTTATTTTTTCACATGGCCTTCGTTGCTCCAACACTTAGTTGTGTACGTGGTGCTGGGGTTTGAACCCAGGTCCTTGTGCTTACCAGGCAAGCGCCGAAACCACTGAGCCACCGCTCCAGCCCTTTTATTTTCTATTTTGAGACAGGGTCTCAGTAAGTTACTCAGGGCCTCTCTAAGTTGCTGAGGCTGGCTTTGAACTTGTAATCCTCTTGCCTCAGCCTCCTGAGCTGCTCCAATCACAGGTGTGCACCACCACACCTCGCCAGGCTTGCTTTTTTCCTAAGACTACTGCCTTCCACTTGACCGCAAGACAGTTACATTTTAAATTCATGACTCTGTTGCCCAGACTATTTCACTTTCTCATTGACACTCATGACATATACTAATGTGTCAGTTTCAAGAAAAGTGCTCCTTTTATAGTTTTTACATATATAAGGGGAAGAACTGGAAACCCAGTGGAAAAAAATGTGAAATCCAAAATATGCATCCAAGTCCCATTTTGCATTTTTGTTCCAAATAAACCTTCTAAGTGGCTTGTACTCAATTTCACAACCAGTTCTTCACCTTCTTGAATGCAGTGTTCATTGTGTCCATTTTGCACACAAGTGAGTTCTTGGAACCCCGGTAGCTCATTCAATGAACTCCTTACATTAGAAATTGACTCTGAAAAGTAGTCATCAAAATGAAACTTCAAATTCTGCAATCATTATAAACTCCTTGGCCTGAGCAACACTTTTTGTTGTTATTGTTGTTGCTGTTGCTGCTATTCATTTGCAACTGGCCACAAAAACTGGTTCTAGTTTCTTTGCAAAGATATTTGCTTTTTCACTCACTATCTGTCTGAGCTCTCAACTGAGAATCATGACCCAAATAGTGTGCAGGTGTATAAATTAGGATAAGATCAGCTGCTATAACAAATAAAGCCCATGATCTCAAAGGCTTCACCAGAGCTGTGTCTGCACTGCTTATGTAGCAGTCCATGCAAGGGTTTCTGGTCAGCAGATGAGGCTTCCACAATGTGGTCCAGGAATCTAGTCTCTAAGTCAAGACCCAATGTTAATGCACTCATCTGCAGTCATCTGGCATGAGGAGAAGGAGCCTAGAAGATAAATGCAGGAGAGGATTTAAGGGCTGGACCTTAAAACAATGTACATCATTTCTGCTCACTTGCTATTGCCAGAAATGACACAGCATTTCCTAACTCCAAAGGACAGAAATGTCATTCTTGTGCCCCAGAAGAGGAAGATTGTTTGGTGAACAGGTATCTTGCCTCTGCCACAATGAGTGGCATAGTTCTCAAAGAGCTCCAGAATGAACTGTTCAGGGTCCTCCTGGAATCATTTGCCTTTCTTCACTTTGTGGATTTGGCCTATAAGGAATTTTATCACCAAGAAAGACTGAGCTTTGTTTTGGCATTAGACACATGGGACTTCAAATCCAAGCTCTACCAACAAAACTAGCAAACATGTTCTTGGGAGTTCCTTCCTTTCAATTCCTCAGTTTTTATGGAACATATATACAATGGAGTACTACTCGGCTATTAGAGAAAACGACATTATGGCATTTGCAGCCAAGTAGATGGAGATGGAAAAAATTTTGCTAAGTGAGGTATCCCAAACTCAGAGACTCAAGGGCCGAATGTTTTCTCTCATTTGTCGATGTTGTAATATAAGCAGAACTAGTACGTTAGATGGCTAACCTATCAATTACCTCAGCATGAATGAATTCTTACATGATCATGGGGAACTGCGCTTAGGTTCCTGGGGGACGTAGGGAGGGGGTTAGGGAGAGGGGAAGGGAATAGGAAGGACATCAAGGTGACCAGAGGGAGGTAGTATGGGGGAATTTAACCTGAGAGGAATCTCTGACTTCCACAAGAAGTCCAATTAACTTGGTCTTAAGTGAAATATGGAACCATGGGGAACCCAAAGGGGGAAACTATGGTCTGACACCAATATTGGCTTGTTCTGTCATTACACTTTTGTTCTTGATTGTATGATGATGAACCCCTTCTGTTGTAGGACCATGTTTATTGAGTAAAAATTTAAAAAAAAATTCCTCAGTTTTCCCATTTATAATATGGGCCACAACCATATCTCCACCTCATGACAATGGATGGATAAGATAAAGTACAGCTCTCAGCACAAGGGCTGGCAAGTTGTAAAGCAAATATTAAGACTCTAAAGCCACTATTAATGATAATAATAAATAGTATAATTATCATTATAGGCTAGTTTGTATTTTTAAAAAAATCTAAAAAACAAACATTGAAGCTCCCATTAAAATTGACATAAAACCATTGACTCAGAAGGCTGAGGCAGAGGATCGCAAGTTCAAAGTCAGCCTCAGCAACTTAGTGAGGCCCTAAGCAACTTAGCGAGGCTCTGTCTCAAAATAACATATAAAAAGGGCTGGGGACATGGCTCAGTGGTTAAGGGCCCCTGGGTTCAATCCCCAATAAGTAAAAAAAAAAAAAAAAGACATAAAATGTGGTAAGGGCTTAGATTGAGGCAAAATGAAAATTAATACCAGTTAAACGAGTGTTTTTCCAACCATTATCTTGGATCTTGGACCTGAAAGAAATCAAGAATAAATAATTTACAGATTTAATGCTATCTTGGAAAAAGAGAGTCAACTACTTACAGAGGTATACAGTGGCCCAGATTTCTAGTTCGAAGGTCTTTCTAGGATGGTAATATTCCTAGGCAAAATTAAGGCCCCCTGTTTGCTCTCATTCTTTGGCTCTCTGTGGTGCATTTGGGTGGTGAGCATTCCTGATTTGCTTCTTGATGCAAGGATCATTCCAAGTTCTGCCTCAGCTATCCTTCCAGGGATTCACCATGGCCCTAAGGTCCAGTTCCGCTCACCCAGCAGGCCTCACTGCATGTTCTAAGCCCCATCTGCAGCTCAGCCTCCTTCCCCCCTCCATCCAGCTTCACCACTGGGTTACCAGAGGATATTTCTACTGAGGTCCTGCCACACCTCACCCTTGAATGAATTCCTTTTTGCCAAATGGCCTGTCTCAACTACCTCATTTCCACCAAAAACTGCCACAGGAGCCATGTAGTGAAGAAACAGCTCAAGAGCCTCAGTCTTAAAATATCTGAGCAGAGAGGATGACAATACAGCACAAAAACCTCCACACATGGAAATGACCAATAGCTCCATTTCCTAGGTCAAGGCAGGTAACAGATAAATGGTTGGTAGGGCTATAGGCTATTCTCAGTCCCTCTTCCGAAGCTGTAAAGCCAGTGCCTGTTTTGGAGCAAAGTCAATATAGAGAATTTCAGCACCGCTATTTTTGGAATAAGATAGGTCTGGTCTGCTCAAATAAATCAACATTCCCCAGGACGAATGGGCAAAGTTTGATCAATGGGTACTAAAACGCGGACAAGAAGCTCTGGATGCTGTTGCATAGCATAGTGACTACAGATAATAATTACGTGTTGTACATTTCAAAAAGCTAGGAGAAAGAATTTGAAAGTTGTCGCCAACAAGAAATGGTTAATGTTTGAAAAGACAAATAAGTTTAACCTGACTTAAACACTACATGGTATATAATGTGTTGAACATTACATGGTACCCCAATAATATGTACAACTTTTATATTTTTGTGTATCCATTAAAAATAAAAAATAATTTTAAAAGATTACCATTCTCTTCTTAGCTGACTCATTAAGTGGAACACACACACACACACAAAGTGCTGGAATTCTCTGCACTGACTGCTAATTTGAA
Organism: Aplodontia rufa; assembly: GCA_004027875.1. Classification (NCBI taxonomy): domain Eukaryota; kingdom Metazoa; phylum Chordata; class Mammalia; order Rodentia; family Aplodontiidae; genus Aplodontia; species Aplodontia rufa. The sequence goes on from PVKS010003882.1 coordinate 26,145, forward strand.
TAAAGACAGGAGAGAGGATATCCAAAGAAAGGAAGAGATATGCACAATTTACTAAAACTGTGTACCAGCACCTCTTTTTAAAAGCAATAAGAACACACTGTAGAAGATCAATATTCTGTCTTTATAGTCCAAGTTTCTGCAGATTATGATATAACAAACCAAATTAATTGTTTCCCACACGCCTTCTGATATTGATCACTCCAGCTTAGAAGGTACATTTTAAAGTGTAAGAATCTTCAGGTGGAAGTTGAGACAACTTGAGGACAGCACATTTGGTAGAAATGACACAGTGAAGTGGGGGAAGGGCTGGTTTCTTGACATTCAGTTCCTCATTGTAACTTCTTTGCAATTGTCTGCCATATTTTAAACAGATCTGAAGATGCACTGATGTGGGGCTGGAGTGGTGGTGGCTCAGCAGTTATGGCATTTGCCTGGCATGTGTGAGGACCCAGGTTCGCGTATAGAACACGGCAGAGCAACAAAAGTCGCCTAGAAAACTAAATAAAACTGATTTTCTCTCTCTCTTTCAAAAAAAAAGATGCATTGATGGAGCCAGTTATTTTACATTAAAACTTGTTTTTGCAGAGCAAAGTCTCGGCTGGGGGTTGTAGAGATGAGATACCAGGAGAAAGAAAATAAATGCTGTGGGAGGATAATGTGCTGCAGCCTTTTTCCTTGTCATGTATTCTCTCTCAAACCTGCATGTGAAAGAATTTCAACAACCTCGTTTAAGGCAAAGGATCAAAGCATGCATTTTAATTCAAATATGTGGCATTTCCTTCCAAGAGTCTTTAAGGGCATACACATCTACAACAGATGGCTTAAGGAGCAAGAGTTCTGCCTGCCATAGGAATGTGGATAGAGCTATCTTCCTACGACCTCTTAACTCATAATTCGTAAAGCAAATGATGTTATGATCTGCATCCTATCCAATCCTTTCTTTTAAAAATACTGGAAATTGCTCCACCTCCAATAAAATGTCTCAAATCAGTCCAGAATATTATTCCAGGGGAAATAAGTTCAGAAATTCTTTGACTTTCTTAGGTTAGGTGTGCACTTGGTATAGTCAAAATGAACTTTCAGAACAGAGCAAAGCAGTAGTCAGAAAGCTAGCAATGTGTTTGTAATACAACACCGCCACCTAGAGGCCAAACGCCAAGAAGCTGGACACAGCCAAACAGAAAAGCTAGGAGAGTGCCTTGTCTATGAAAGTGGAATGCAGTCACCTACCCGGCAAAGCACCGTGAAGATTATGTGAGGCGACACAAACACCTAAAATAACTGGGACTAACTGATGCCTCCTCAGGTCCTTCTTGGATGTTAGGTCCAGAGTTTCCTAACTGGTGAAGCAGTTCTAGGAAACCACTACCAACAGAAGTGGACTCCTGATATGCCCATTTGCTGCCCCGTGGACCCTACGTTCCTTCTGGGTCTCTGGTACGTGAGGGACAAGAGTCAAAGTTCCTTTACTAACTTAGAATACAGTGGTGGCCACTAATAAGAATATTTTGAATCACTCAAGGGCTTTCTGCATTTGCAAAACAAGGACAAATAGCTTTACCAAGATCACAAAAAGACAGTGCTTTTCCCAGCAAAATTTGCAACTATCATATTTTATCTTTTAAATCATTTCTCTGTACACACAGTACTCAAGAATAGAAGGTAAATTAAGACAAATAACTCCAGCACTGTGTATTGGGACATCATTATCTGTTATATGTATCTACACGCATGTGTTTGTGCATGTACTTATAAAAGTGATTGAGGTCGCAGTGTGAAACAGCGAAGACACCTTGTGGCAAGCTTTACAAGGTTTGGAGGTGGGTTGGTTGGTTGGTCAGATTAACATCCGCTCAGATGCAAAACACTTCACCTAAACCTTTGTTGTTATTGTTGTTTTGAAAGAGAAAAAGAGAAAATGTTTTATTTAGTTTTTCATGTGCTTTTGTTGCTCCGATACTTCATTGTGTACGTGGTGCTAGGGTTTGAACCCATGTCCTCGAGCATGCCAGGTGAGCGCTGCAACAGCTAAGCCACTGCTCCAGCCCCTACCCTTCTTTAAAAATTTATGTCATTCTCCTTTCCACATCCAATTAAATTCTATTTCACCATTCTCCTTAATCACTCCCTGAATTTATAATTTTTAGAAGTCACAGAAAAAATACCACTATTGGGCACCTATGAAACATTTTTTTTTTTTTAGAGAGAGAGATTTATATTGCCCAGGCTGGCTTCTAGTAAGCCTCCTGACTTGGCCTATGGAGCAGCTGGGACTACAGGCATATATCACCACACAGCTGTACCATACAGACACCTTGAAATAGTATCTCTATTTAATCAATGGGGACCTGAGGCAAGAGGTGAAGATAGGTATGCCAAATCTGGAATGCAAGCCCTACTTTGCCACTAACTACACCTGTGACTACTTTGGCCACCTTTGGTTTACCTGGGAGAGTGCCAGTTTACACCTGCTGCTCAGGCAAAATTATGAACAGCAAGCATACCTTACACTCTCAACAGTATCTTGCTTTACAGTTTTAAGTTACACAACCATCTTATTTATAACCCTCAGCAAGGCTCTTTACCCCTCTGGGCCTCAATTTCCAAAATACGAAAAATGATACAGGATTAGAATTTTAAGAGGCTTTTCCAAACTATTGATTTCTATTTCAATTTTAAAATATAACTTCTTAAGTAGTCCAAATATGATCAAAGTAAAGATCTTTCAACCTCTCTCTCCTCTTAATTAGCTAATGTATACTTTTCTCTCATCAGCTTAACCTCAACCTGTGTTTATGCAGATAAACAGTGACTGGAAAGACACAAAAGGGAAAACAATGAATATCCTGGGAACATTGCAGGGGTAGGGGGGAGCTGGAATTGGTACCATCTTCCTAACAGGGTTCAACTTCATTCATCTCCTCATTCCTTGGTTTGGGCACAACACATCAGTCAGGCCCTGGACATTTCCAAGTAACATTTGTTGATATCAAACACCCAACCAAAACACATTACACCTGAGCCTATACCACCTCCCCTAAAGCAAAAATAGGACAGAGATGCCTGCACACAAGAACATGGAATTCCAATATCAAGACAAGTCTGCTGAGCATGGTGGCGCATGCTCGTAATCCCAGTGGCTCTGGAGGCTGAGGCAGGAGGATCGTAAGTTAGAGGCCAGCCACAGTGACTTCATGAGGCCCTAAGCAACTTAGTGGCACCCTATCTTAAAATTAAAAATAAAAAGGGTTGGGGATGTGGTTTAGTGGTAAAGTATCCCTGGGTTCAACACCTGGTTAAAAAAAAAATAGGAAGACTAAAGTCTAAGTCCTGAAACATAAGAAATATTAACCATATAAGGCAGCCAAAGAAAAGGAAATGGATGAGAAGAGGACAGTGTGGGACAACCTTCCGTCTCATCACCCTACCCTCTCACACCTTAGGCACATAAGAAACTGATTTTGGAGTAAATACATTTATTGATACCCATTTTATATATAGTTCAATGAAATTATCTATAAATATAAAAGCATTTTTCTTTTGGATATCACCATGGTCCATGTAAATACTCAACAGTATCTCCTGCAGGAAGCACTCCAAGTCAGCTGTTAGGTTTACAGACCTGAATATACATATTTCATTAAGCAGTGGCACTCATGTACTCAAGTGTCCACTGGCTCTGGGACATATGACTACTGGTATACGGAGTAAAAATAATGGGTAAATTTAAATCAAAAGAAAGGGTATCAACCATCGACACAAAGAAACAATTACAAATTAATATCCTAGGTGAAGAAAGTACCACAGTTGACACTTGGTGTCAGAATACTGGAGACAAAGTATGTAAAACAACACAAGTGGCCCGGCATGCTCTCTCCAACCCCCAGGGGAAGTTCACCGTGCCTAGAGCCACTCATGGTCAACAGACAACAACTCTTCAAGAATACAGACATCTTAGAATAAAAGGTATGTGGAGGCTGATATCAAGATTAAAGAAAAATGGACTAAATATTTCAGTGACATAATGAGTCTCTCCCCTAGAAGGGGACCATAGGGGAAGTTATTTAAATTCCCTTTGTTACATTGAGCATGATCATTTATCACACGCAGGAGAAAGAACTCATACATCTGGTACTCAAAACACAGGTGCACAAATTTTCTTCTGCTTCTAAGTGTTTTCTTCAATACTTCCAAGGGAATGGACGCAGCCACTGTTGAGCCTTGCTCTCCCCCTGACGCAGCACAACACTCTCTCATTTCTTCAATAGCAATTACAGGAATGTCTTTTGCTGCAGTCAGACGACACATCCTCTGAGTTAGCAAGCGAGCGCATTTCAAAGGTCTTAAAGGTGCAATGTCCAAAACTGAGATCGGAGAGGCAGTGTTAGAACTTAAGCAAAGCGGGGTTTTAGAGTCTACTCAAACAAAAGCCTAAAGGAAGCCTATAAAAATTCAGTTTTTTCTATTATTTTCAGTTGGAATTGATGGCAACATTCCCTGGTAATGATGGGTAAATGGTGTGATCTCCAGGTCCAAAATATCCCAGCTACTTAAAGTGGGACCCAAAAGAGAAGAAAGACTCATTTGAGTTCTGTGGTGTCTAGAATTCTTTTTTGCATTTTTTAAAAAAGAAATTGTAGCTTCAGTTGTATACTGCTGGTTGAAGGGGTTTTCATCCAAATGAGAAACTCTACCCCTCGTCTCTAGTGGGACAGGCACCAGATTCCCACAAGCGGCAGCTCCCACGTCCTGCAGCGCATGGCATCTGACCCTGGAGTGAAGAGTAAGCTGGAACCGAGCCCTGAATGCTGGAATTCAGACTAGATGGCATTTCGCGGCATGCCATTGTGTGCCAATGCTTTCAGGCTAGGAGCACTGCTCTGGTGACTACAGCTCCTATGAGAAGTCACACCCACCTCAAAAACTTCATGAATAGCTTTTCGGAAACAATGGAAGTTGTAGTCTATTAAACCTGCAAGAGAGAAAAAAGCATACCTCTTGAATGTCAAGTGTGAAATTATCGACCAGAAAACATTTGTGACAGAAAAAAATTGATGTGTATTTAAAAAAAAAAAAAAACAATTAGGAAACATGATAAAGCATATACCCAAACTGTACCAGTGGCTACTTCTAGGGCTTGGGAATAGACACAGGGCAATAACTAGCAATTAAGAAGGTAAATTTGCAAAGAAAATTTACAATGAACTCTAGAGGTAAAATACCTTTTGAATTATCAAGCTCTTCCTTTCACAAGTCTTTAGAGCAGCCAATGAAGGAAGGGTTAAGGAAACAAGTTGACAAAATGTTCAATGGATTCCTGGAGTCTGGGAAAGGCCAGAGGCCGATCAGGCAGAGCTCCAGGCAGCATCCTCTCTAACCTGTTTCAGGAACGGGGATTTCACATAAGATTTTAGTTGGACAAAGGCTTTTATTTTGTGACAGATATGACTAGTTGCCAACCAACTAACCATTTTTACCCTTTTTCCCTTAGAAGCCGAACTCCAATTTTGGAGCACTCTACTATTAAGCTAAAATACCATGTTTCTCAGTCTTCTTTGCAATTAGATACAGCCATATGACCAATTCTGATCTCTAATCTAAGTGCAAGTGTGTGAGACTTTTGTGTACACTCCTTAAAATGAAAAGAATATATTCTTTTCCATACCCCTGCTGCTCTTTCTTAATGTCTGGAATATGGGTAAGATGGCTGGAACTCTAAGCCATTCTGGACTATGAGGCAACCTTGAGAAGAGAAGCCAGAACTAAGAATGGCAGAGCAGGAATACAAGCACTTGTGGGGGTCACCAGGAAGCTGCCTCAGCTGTCCTAGACTGTCTATCTCCAAACTTCTTTCCATGTGAGAGGGACATATTCTATCTTGTTTATTTGGGTTCCATCTGGTATTTGGGTTTGCAGCTAAGCCTAACCCTGACCCATTAACACTGCTTGAAATTCTTAAACCTCCAAACCAGATAGCAACCTCTCAATCTTAGGAACCAGCTGGTCATCATATATATGCACTATCACGCGACATCCTCTTGTGAGCACAGCAAACTGGTGCAATGTGACCATCAACTTGGCCAAAATTTCAACTCACATTCAGGAAAAGAAAAACACTAAAAAATATTGTGTGGTCTGCCTGAACATAGTCTGATCTTTCAATATTTTATATTTAATTTAATTTAAATCATTAAACATTTATTGAACAGCATCATAAAGGGCACAATGTATCAAAAGCAGCAGCAGATATGGCCCACGCCTTCTAGGAATGCTAGCTGAGGCATAAAGCCAACAAACAAGAAACAAACAAATCAATGTGACGTCAACTGACTGTAAATATAAAAAAAGCCCAAGGAAGGGGGAGCAAAGCACAGGGCAAAGTAGTCCATGAAAGCTTCAGGGCTGAGGAAGAACTTTGGGCAAATGGGCAAGAGGGGAGAAAAATTACAATAAAACTGTGGGGAGTTGGCAATGAGAACACTGTACAGATGGAAATCAGAAAAGAAACTGGACTGAGAGAGGGGCATCAGAGAACTCTTGGCAGAAAGTGCTGGGAATCAGGTCTGAATGAGTAGGTTAGAGTCAAATTAAGGTGGTGCTTCCTACTAGGTGGACATATAATATTAAATGTCTTAATTGTTTTGTGTTTATTAATGCTAATACCTTTTTTTATTTTTTAAGGGAGGGGCTGGAGTGGTGGCACAGCGGTTACTGCACTTGCCTGGCATGCACGAGTATGTGGCTTCAAACCCCAGCACCACACACACAACAAAGTCTTGGAGCAATGAAAGCCACATGAAAAATTAAATAAAACTGGTTCTCTCCTCCTCTCTCTCACTGTCCCTCTCTCTTAAAAAAAAGGGGGGGGGGTGGAGAGAAAGAGAATCAATTTTATTTAGTTTTTCATCTGGATTTTGTTTCTCTGACATTTAGTTGTGTGTGTGTGGTGCTGGGGAGAGAACCCAGGACCTTGCACATGCTAGGAAAGTATTCTACAGCTGAGCCACTGTGTCAGTCCAATATCGTTGTTTTTAAGAAAGCACTACCTTTTAGAAATACCTACTGAAATCCATGTAGACAAAATGATTTAATATCAGGGATCTGCTTCAAAATAATCCAGTGGAGAAAGCGATATACATATGAAACAAGAGCAGCTATGATTTTGGTAACTGATGAACATGGTGACAGATTTTTTAAAAAGAGGCTTATTATGCTGTTTTTTCTACTTTTGTATATGCTTTACAGTTTTCACAAGACAACAGTGAAAAACAATAAGAATCAAATGAAGGAGGAAAGCACACAGAGGAAGCTGGATTCAATACATGTCAACAAGTTGAAGCTGGGAGGTGACTATAGGAAGATTCATTGTGCTTATCTACCTTTGTGTACATCTGAAAATTTCCTTAAGTAGAAGTTCAAAAAAATTTTTTTTAAAGAGTAGAATGGGGAAAAATAAAGACTAAAATAATAAAAATTTTAAAATAAAGGTACATAAACTAGAAAGTTACCAAAGAAACCTGAACAGCCATGAAAAGACACTTGCTCTATTAGTAATAAGTAGAGTGAAAACCAAATGAGATAGCACTTCACATCTACCGAATTGAAAAATAATTAAAACAATCTGACAACCAGACATTATCAAGGATAAGAAGTGACAAGAACTCCCAATAGTACTGCCGGTGGGAAAATAGAAACGTCACTTAGAGAGCAATCTGGTCATGTTGAAAATGGATATGCTACCTGAAGATCACTGCTATATAAATACTCTAAAGAAATTCTCCACATGTACAAAAGCAAACCTGAGCATTTGTCACAAAACTACTCCTAACTTTTAAAATAATCCAAGGATCTAACAATAAGAAAATGTGTTATATACTAACCCACAGAATGCTATGTGTCAGTGAAAATGAATGCACTAGAGCTATGTGTTGTCAATGATCTGGATAAATTTAAAAAATAACCTTGAATGCAGAGAAACAGGTAAGTTTCAGAAAACAACTTATATCTAGACATCACTTAGACAAAGATAAATAATATATTGATTAGGGATCAATATGAAATAAAAGATTAAATAATGCATAAGAAAAATAAAACACATATAGCACAAAGGGAGGGACTTGAGAGATTTACACAAGACTTTAACTGTATGTGTCACATTTTCGTTCTTAAGCTCAAAAGTGAATACACATATTTTTGCTATCCAAAAAGTCACATATATTTGAAATATTTCTTTAAGAGCTCAAGTAAGGGGCTGGAGCAGTGCTCAGTGGTTGGAGCACTTGCCTGGCAAGCGTCTGGACCCAGGTTTGAATCCCAGCACCACATACTTAACTAAGTGTCAGAGAAACAAAGGCCAGATGAAAAAATAAAGTTGATTCTCTTTCTCTGGAAAATGATAGAGAGCTATTGTAGATCCTTGACTAATTAACATACTAAAAATTTTTCTGGCTGGGGTATAGCTCAGTGGTAGGCCATCTGCCATCTGCTTAGCACGAATGAAGTCCTAGGTTCAATGCCCAGCATCAAAAAAACAAAAAAATCTGAAAAACTAGTCTCCCTTTAGATAAACATGATCCACATTATATCATCACAATATATGTCAAATATGTATTAGCCAGTACATCACTGCAGCACCACAGGCCTAGAGGGATGAGGACCTGGACTGGAGTCACTAACTTAGAAGTAGAAAGGAACCCCAAGAACCAGATCCAAGGAATAAGTGATGAGATCTGGTGAAAACTCATTGTAAACAACAAAGAAGAAAGGAAGGAGGAGAACATGAAATTCCCTCTGTAAATCAATCTACAAGGGCCCCTTCAGCAAAACACTGCATAATGACCTCACGACAAGACACCAGGGTTGGGCTTAACTAGTGACAGGAAGAGGACTGCCAAAATCATCATGAAACACAGGGGGAAATAATCATCAGTTGTGATTAACCCAATGGCCAAGAAACCATCAAATGTTCAAATGAAGCTCCCAACATGGGACTGGAACATGAGTCCAAGTAAGAGCTGGAGATGGAAAATGTCAAACAGTCTTGTGCAGAAGATTAACAGAAGCCATGGACTGGATGTGCTCACCTGGAGAATAAGTGAAGAAGCAAGCAAAAAAAATTGGAAGAACACAGGATTGAGAAAAACAAGCAGGGTGAAGAGAAGAGGCAGTCGAGAAACACACACACACACACACACACACACACGATCCAAAGCATTAGGCTTTAGGGAACAAAGGGAGAGAAGAGTTCCAAAAGAGAGACTGACAAGCTCACATGATTCAGAAGGCTAAGAGGCTGCAGAATGAGAAAAGGCCACTGAATGCAGTAAAAAGGTAGCCTGTTTAACTTTCAAAGAACAGTTTCAGCAGACAGTTTTGATGGAAGCAAACTGTCAGCTGAATGGCTAATAAGGATACAATGTGAGAGAGGCTGGAATAAAAAACCTGTCTTGTATGATCAAAAGAAGGAAGTCGAGTCTGAATTATATATAGAATAGAAGCAACAAAAGTAATTTGAGTTGATTTTATTTTTATATTTTTATATATATACGTGTGTGTATATATATCTGTAACTTTTTCTAACACTCAGTATTATTTCCTCTTCTTTTCAAGAACCTGAGAAATTAGGACAATGTAACATAAACAGTTTTATAAAATGTCATTACCTTTTCGTTCAAAGCTCTCTTCCCTAAGAATGCAGACCAGTGCCAAAAATTTAGTCACCTCCTTTAAATAAAGGACAGTTGTATTATTCAGCTTGATAATTGCCATAGATTCTCTGTCATAGGCACTTCCACTTCCATCTTCCTTTAACCTATTTTAAAAGAAAGTACTACTCGTTACAGGTCTCCCAGATTATTTTTATCACATTAATCTGTACAATGACAAATGTAGCCATCCAGATTCCGAATGTCTTTTGAGAAAGAATTGGAACAGATTTGTCATTCAGGAATGCAATTCCCAAACACAGAACCTCAGGGATTTTTATTAACAGCAGCAACAACGACCTCGATACATACCACATACTATTACAGATAATCAGGCATTTGGGGGAAAAAAGTGAAGACACAGGCAGATCTGAATCAGGGATGTGACAACACTCCCACCTCTATGCTCCAGCGGCTACTTAACTGCTCAGACTGTACGCTACAGGCACAACTGATGGGTCCTGTCCTTACTTCCCTCAGGCCACAGAGCCCATCTGGGACCTGCCACCTCAGCAAGCTCCTTTTTCAAGGCACACTCTACATGCCTGGCCAATTACACCTATTCTCAGAAAGCCTATTCTTCTTCTTTTTTTTTTTTTTTTTCTTTTTTTGCTTTCTCACAAAAGCAAGAAAATTCTTGACTACATAAGAACAATCCCAGCTAAAGACCAGGAGGAATTATGTTGAAATCAGTTAACTTTCAGACATGGGCCTGAGAGTATTTTCTGATATACTTGCTAAGCAAAAGTCTAAAGGCTGTCTAACAACTGCTAGGAATTACGAATTTTCAAAATTGCCTTTTTAAAAGATTTTTCTTAAAAAAAAAAAAAAAGAAGAAAATACACTGAGAAGAAAATGTTAATAGTTGTCTTTGATAGAATACTGGGTTTTTTTTCCTTCTCCTGTGTTCACTTGTCTGTTTTTTGTTGTTTGTTTGTGAGATGGGTTGTATGTTGCCTATGCTTTCCGGAACAAGTCAAAATAAGCTAAATAAATATAAGTAAGGGGACTGTACCCATTTTAAAGATATGGAAACTGAAGTTTATCCAAAGTAAAATGACTTCCTGGCAAAGGATTCAAACTTAAAAGTTTTTAACTCAATGCCATGCAGTTTCTAGTATCTTTCCTAACTAACAAAAAGAAAGTTGATTTGGGACGGTAGACTGATGAGGAAGTAGGTTTCATTTGTTTCAAGAACATAAAAAGAAATCTACTTCCTTCTGATGGAGAAGAGGAAGTTATAAATACTATGTGTTCTCAGCTGATTGTTAGAAACTGAGCATGTGCTGCATGGAAAATGAGAACAGGCACTAACTCTGACAATAGGTTCTGACAGACAACCGTGACAATGACTCCTCAAGCCACATGTACCCATAGCCAGCAGTAACAAGAAGCTGCAAAGTTTCTTATGTCAAGCTAGTATGCGATCCTGAATTTCACACTACTATGAAAAAGAAGAAAGGCACATTCTAGGCTCAGGATGTAGCTCAGTAATAAGAGCACTTGCCTAGCATGTGGGGGGGGAAAGGAAAGAAGGAAAGAAAGAAAAAGTCATATTCTACTCAAAGTATGGAGATTAGTTAGATTCAATTTCGTTAATTAATAAAATCAAGAATAAAAACATGCTAATGACCTTCATTCATCATTGCTTGCTCAAAAAGAGTAAAAAACAGTATCTATTTTCTATGTTAATCTATTTTGATAGTTTAAGAACTTTAGGTAAATATGATTATCTGAAGCTCAGTCAAAATTTACCAAAGCAGAAGAAGGAAGGTTATAGCCAAGAGGAACAAGATTTAGAAGCAGCACACCCTGAGGGCTGCAAATGAAAGTGGACGGGGAAGGGACCTAGGTAGTCCTCAAACCTTGAAGTGAATGAGGTAAAATGCACACCACTGCCAACAACAGACACTCGCCCTTTCTGCTACCAGCAGTACTCCACGCGTTCATTCACACCTTCCCCTTGCTCACACAAGATGCATGGAATATAGCAGGCTTCAAATCTTCCCTCATATTAATCTGCACTGACACCGTCTATAAATAAAGGATCTAAAACATGAAAACTGCTATTAGTAAAAAAAAGTGATTAAATCTAAAAACTGAAAAAAATATGGTCTGCTAAATATACTATAGCATATTGGTACTTCTAAAGTGAGAACTATAGGGGCTGAAAGCTATCTCATTTATTAAGCTAGCATTGTCAGCACTATAAGTAGTCCCCCTTCAAAAATGTAAATCAAGAGTCAAGTAAAAAAACAAATTAACTACAAAAAACCACATCAAACAGCACGCACAGATTACATTGAGAATACTGACATAATGGACTTCTTTTTCCCTCTTTTTTTATACTTTATAATGCATGTACTTCATTATGTACCTTATAGCAAAAATAACTTCCAAAACTAAACTTGATTTTTAAATTGCAAAATAATTGATTTATTAAACTTTGATTTGCTTGTCTTAAAGAAAAAAATGAATATTCTACTTATCCATTTTTATTTTTATTTTTTTTAAAGAGAGAGTGACAGTGAGAGAGACAGAGAAAGAGAGAAACAATTTTTATTTAGTTTTTCATGTGGCCTTTGTTGCTCCAAGACTTCATTGTGTACATGGTGCTGGGGTTTTGAATTCGCATACTCATGCGCCATAACTGCCAAACCACCACGGCTCCAGCCCCTCTACTCATCCATTTTTAAAATTAGGAATTGGGAACACAGATCTCTACTGAGAAATATAATAAACAACATATCTCATTTTCATTATGGAAAAAAAACAATAGAGAGCATGTAATCACAAAAGTGAAAAAGGAATAAGAAAAGGTAACAGGAATTGACAGGTCAAGAACATATAAGACAGGGCTGGAGATACAGCTCACACAAGTGTTGACTTCTAACCCCGGAACCTCAAAAAGAGAGAGAGAGAGAGAGAAATGCATTCCCCTGTTCAGAGAAGGCAGCTGGAAAAAGACAATGACAAACCAGAACAAAATGAAGGGTACAGTCAGAGGTGAAGCAGAAAAGAGGAAAAGACAGAGGATACAGGTATTAGAAAGTAAAAGGTGGTTGAAAGCACCTTGCAAATTCAGAGGTTAATATAACAGAGGAATCCAAGCTATCAGAGAATATAGAGAATGTTATTGGCTTTGAAATGCCAGTAATGCCCCCAAATTTTCATCCTTTCTAGGTTCTCTTCTACAAAATCACTGTTTGCTGTCTTTCATAAAGAATTTATGTATGGGAAGAGCTCATATTTCAGAGATTTATTCTAGAAATTCAGATGTATGGGTCAAACTTTTATATGTATAACTCCTTCTAACATCTAAAATTCTGATAACCTTATTTCTTTGCTCTCAGAAAGATTAAGAACCCCTCATTTCACAAAGTATGAGGTTAAATTAGGACCAGCACTTTGTCATTCTAAAATTTAAATAAATTAATATAGTTTTTTCATCTAGCTAAGTCCTAAGTAGAGAGAAGCACAGAGCAAATTCCCCAAATGACAGAAGAAACTTTCAGTGATTAATAAGTCCAGCTCTTGTCACACTTTCCAGCTGCTCTTTGCCATCCTCTCTGAAGGAGTAAAATCCAGTAGCCCACTTACAGAGAAAGCATGCTCCAACTTGAAGCACTACAGTTGAAACAATCCTACTTTATATAGTTCTTGCCAGAGGCCTCAGAAATTCCCTCAACAAATAGAGCCGTTAGTTTTCCACCTGTCTGAATTCTTGCAGAATTATGTACATAACTTACCCATATATACAAGACACATCAATTACAACATCAATCATGTCACAGCAAAGTTCATAAGACTGCATATCCACGGGGGAGCTGTCTGTTGCAATGTAGATTTTGCTGACAACATCAAAGAGAAAAGCTTTTTCAATACCTGAATTCTTGGAAAAACAAAATTGAGGAAGTGTTCAGTTTCTTTTAAGAATCACAATTTGCAACTCATTAAAGTCCTGAAATTATTAAATAACATACAAGGTCATTTCTAACTATACATTTCAATACCAAAAAACATAGTACTTAGTTGAGAAGCACCGCTATTACCAAAATAAAAAAGTGGAATTTTATCTCTGCTTTGATTTACTGACATAATTGTATATGTCAAATATTTTTCTTATTCTTCTTTATGTAAATGAATTTTCTAAGAGATCACCAAAAAATTTACCAAAAACATTTTTCTCCAAAAATCAAGCTATGCTACATTTTCAATAACCCTTATTATTATATTCCATCTCTGATTTGAATGATCTTGCTACCACGAAGTTGTTTTGTTTTTGTTTTTTTTTTTAAAGAGACAGGGACAGAATGAGAGAAAGAGAAAAAGGATCAATTTTATTTATTTTTTCATCTGGCCTTTGTTTCACCAACACTTAGTTGTGTATGTGGTACTGGGTCTTGATCCCAGATCCTTGCACATGGCACGCAAGCACTCCCAACTGCTGAGCCACTGCTCCAGCCCCTAGAAAGTTCTCTTTTCTTTTCCTTTTTCTTTTTTTCAAGATAGAGGAAGAATCAATTTTATTTAGTTTTTCATATGGCTTTCGTTGCTCCCATAGTCATGTACATGGTGCTGGGGTTTGAACCTGCGTCCCCACATGTGCCAGGCAAGCAGTAAGCCACCATTCCAGCACCACCCCCCAGAAAGTTCTTAAGTTGGCAATTAGTAAAACACAAAAGAATGACAGTTTGATGTCAACATCTATCATAACCCAAAAGCCCAAGAAGTAACCACACATTGAGTCCTTTCAAAGTAATGTTTGGAAAACATAGTAATAGCTAAATGTCAAAAATTGAGGTAGAGAGAGCCACTCCTTTTTCTTAAATTGCATCCTCAAACTAAGAACATAAATTATAAAGCTAAGATTACAATTGGCAACAATAAGATCAAATTCTAAATGGAACCTCCAATGAGGCAAAGAATAAAATTAAATTGAGTTACATTCCCAAGACCCAGTCTTTTCCAGTTACTACTCTTCCTTCAGAAAGCAGGTATCATGAAGATGTTTTTGAGAAAGCATAAAGAGCCAGGAATGGTGTGCTTGCCTGTAATCCCAGCAACCTGGAAGCCTGAGGCAGGAGGATCACAAGTTCAAGGCGAGCCTCAGCAATTTAGCAAGACTGTACCTCAAAATAAAAAAAAGGGCTGGGGATATGTCTCAGGAGTAGGGTGGCCTGGGATCAATTCTCAGCACAGAAAGCAAGCAAGCAGAAGTTTCCAGTAGTTCATTTTAAAGACAGAAAGGGTAAGAACTACAAATTCAGAAAATAACACCTCAACCCATATTTTCTCCTCTTATTTTACATGTTAAGTGTGTCAGTAGTCTTTAAAATAATCCAAGTCCCGTCTTTTTTGGAGAATCTGAAAACAAATGTATTTAACAAAAATAGAATGAGAAACTATGGAGAATTAAATAGCTCACTTACTGATATAAAGATATTTAATAGGTTTTCCAAGGTCGGCAGCTGTGGAATGAGTTTCTGCACCACCTTACTAAAGGCTTCAAATATTGAGTGGTCATAGATACTAGTCAGATAAAAGCTGAAAAACACAAATTATGATTAATTTGGAAAATACCTTAAAGCTTACTGTCAACCATCAAAACAGATAAAATTGTAAGATTCTCAGCATTTGATTTCAGTAAGTTCAAATAAACTTGTCTACCATCACCATCATTTGAGATGACAAATGCGTCTCCCACCAGGCCTGTGGCTATTGCTCCCTTTACTATACCTGAGAAGACAACTGAGGGAACATCTAGGAAAGCATTTTCAGATGCACAAACTTGAATGTTTACCTAAATCTTTGCAACCTGATCATAAAGCTTGGTCTCTTAAGCACATAAATAACTTGAGACAAAAACCAAGATTCAAACCCAAGTGAAAGCTATATGACATTTATTAAATAACAACATAATTCAGGTTTCTAAAACAAAAGTTCTTTCTTAACCAGCCTACCTAAAAATAATAATCCTGTGCCTGGTGCTTTCTACCCCTTTACCCTAATTTTTCTTCATAGCACTGGTAAATACTTAAAATTACACATTATTTATTTGTAGGTGTTTTCAGCTGTGTCCTTTTTCAAAATGTAAGCTCCAAGAGGCAAGGGACAGTCATTTGCTCATAGCTACATGCCCACTGCCTGAACAGTGCTCATGAGTATTTGCTGAACAAACACAACTGGTGCTTAGAACTTAGCTACACAACATAGTAAGGAGGATGATAGCTGGAGCTAAGAAGAGAACAGCAGTCTGGAGGCCTAAAAGGACACAGTGGAAAAGTAACATACATAGATTTAACAAAACACATAATTGAAACAGAGAGGCCTTTAACAATTTAAACACTATGGACAATACTACCCACTGTATAGCTGTATCCACAATATATTTATATGTACAAAGTCATCTTAAAGACAAAACGAGTAAGAACTAAGAAAAGAATTCAAAAGAATTCAAAAAAATAACACCTCAGGCCATATTTTATGTTCTTAGCCTTTATTTTGATGTTAAGTATGTCAGTAATCTTTAGGCTAATTCAAGTCACAATTTTTTTTGAGAATCCAAAAACACAAATATATTTAACAAAACTGGAATTGCAAATTATAGAGAATTAAATATTTTAATAATGGTTTACCACTCTATAAGTAATTTAAAGATATTTTTAAATCAAGGAGTTGACGTAAGAACCTAATCCTATGCAAGAGACTCAACTCTAGATATGAGCACACCGGAGCAAATAAGTCCAAATGACCTCACAGATACTAAGGAAATAAGAAAATATTAGTTTTTCCTTTAAGTAAAAACTGGTTACCAATAAGAGGCCCCTGTAGGGTCCCTGTGAGGCTTCAGGGTGGATGGGGACAAGGAGAACCTGCAAGGTACAGAACATTTTACATTTTAGTAAGCTGAGCTTCTAGAAACTAGATTTAAATAGAGCCTCATCCATGGACCTACAAGTACTAAATAATAGCTTCAGAGGGACTGAGGATGTAGCTCGGTGGTAGAATGTTTGCCTAGCATACAAGAGGTCCAGGGTTCAATCCCCAGTACCATGAAATAAACAAATATATAAATAATAAAAACTTGATGAAAATTTTTACTTAGGTTAACAAAGGCCAAGGCCATTATTAAGTACAGAGGAAAGTGATGGTATATAACACTGGAGTGGGATGCCATGAAAAGGGACACAGACATGGAGTAAAGACGATCAGAAAGACCTCCATGAGCATGGAGAAGACAAGATAAGGATAAGTACAGCTTAAAATTCAGGTAGAAATTATTCATAGTGGATTCCTAAAAAATAAGATTGAGGGATTTTACAAGGAGGCAGTTTTACTTTCTCTTGTTTACAAACATTGCTGAATTTTATATTTTTAAGCATGAATTACCTATAAAATGTTTTAGAATTTTAATCCAGACAAACTAGAAGTCAATGAGATTTTCCACATGGTTTGCTAGAAGAGTAACTGAAAGATCTTGGACCCTGAGGCTCAGGGAATACTATGAGTAGGACAGTGGGCTTTAACCTATACTGAAGTCACTGTAACAGACGTGGGAAAAGGAAATTACTATACTTGTGTCTCTCCTGTGCCCACCTTTTAAGCTACTTCTATCAATAAGAGAACATTTTCTTGGTATCTTTAGATACTTATTTCTACTTATATTACCAAAAAAGAAGGTGTACAAAAATATTCCTTGTATACTTTTAGAATGCAAACATAAAAGCATCAATTCTAAATAGTGAGTATCTTAAACAGCAGTTTTTTAATGATATTTAATTATAAGCCAGCAGTCCTTTCAATTATTTAATAGCAACTTACAGAATTGTTCCACCTGATCCAAGCTTCAGTATTTCATAAAAGTATAAAATGTTTTAAAAACTAGGATACATTAGAGGCAGTCCAGACTTTAAGGTGTACCCCCTTTAAAAGAGACCCTTCATACTGAGAAAGAGACTATCAACACTCAAGCAAGACTTCAACAACAAATGTGACAAGAGATTCCTTGCTTGAGTCTACTGGGGGGGGAAGGAGAGATTGATGAAACCAAGAGTGAGGAAATCCCTAAACAGATGACTCCAGTCTCTTGAGATGAATTTGCAAAAGCACCAACAGAAAACACTTCTCATGAATTCAATCACCAGGAAAATGTAAAAATTAAGTAAAGTTAACTTCTCAAAAACACCAGGCTCACAGCTTAGCTTGGAATTCAACAAAGTAGAGATCAAAAACAGTACAGAACTGGGAACAGGCATATCACTAACAGAAAGCTACAGTGTTTGTGATGACAGAGATGGGAATACATCTACAGGGCTCTCATATCAAACACACATGTTGTTTTTTCAGGGCTCTCAAATCAAACACACATATTGTTACCTAAGATGGAGTTTTTCTAGCCCAGCATCTGCAAGGTCATCATTGGCCCTTTGATGAATGTCCCTCTGTGTTTCTATTTTGTGATCATCAGACAGACCATCAACTTTGTGAATAAAAACCTCAAAATTCATGTCTGGGTTAACTTTGTAGGCTTTAGAAACAGTAATGTGAAGTCTTGTTAAAGCCTCCATGTAGTCATCCTGTAAGTTAGAACAAAAAATTTTTTAAAAAGAATCTTACAAAAGTAATGAGTTAAGAAAGTCTCAAACCACCTCTTTCCCCAACACACAGAAAATATATTATCCTAACTATTCATAAATATTCAAACATTCATATGTACTAACTTATACTAAATAAATAGCTCTTCAACTTCTTAAGACAGAAAATTCAATTCCCAAATTAATGCCTGTAGTTTTTAATATTGATAATATAAAGGAAAAAGGAAATGGACAATTCTTCTCAACAGTTTTTTAAAGTAATCCCAGCTCTGCCATTTATCAGGTATGTAGCATTAGGCAAGTTAAACTCTGTAATCTCAGTTAACTCAACTGTAAAACTGGAATTACAATACCAACCTCACAATACTGTGAAGATTAAATTAGATCATGTATGTCAAAGCACCCATTACAGAGTCTATCACTCAGAAAGCATTCCTAACCAATATTTAAGCTTACAAAGAATAAACTTCTAAAGATTAAGAACATGTCCCATTCATCTGACTGCCTGCTAGATGGTGTGGTCTCAGTAAACGCTTGCTAGACTAAATTCAATTTGGAAAATTAAGGTAACTATTCACTCTGGTATATACTGACTCAGTGCTCATATTTTACCTTATATTATGGACACTGATGTGATCTTTTTGATGAGTTATAACACTATTGTAATAGTTAATAATAAAGCACAGCAATATTTATTGGAAAGCCAATGTTAACTGATCATTAACTAGGATTTGCAATGTAAACCACATCTCCTAACCATCTCATTCTCAGAAACTGCAATGACATGCCTGCTCCCAAAACACCTCTGCAACTGCATCTTATACTATTAAGGAAACTACTGGCAAAGAAATGAGCTGCAAACAAATGACAAAGATAAACAACTTTCATTGTTTCTACACCTTTCTGCCAACAGAGAGGAGAATAAACATCATTATTTCTAACCTGTGCATCAATGACATATATCAAGGCTCCTGTTCCCCTGAAGATCATTTCATAGTCAAAGGTTGGGTCAAAAAAGTCCATTTGCCCAGGAAAATCCCAAATCTGGAAATTCACAAAGGAGCTATTGGAAATGTCGTCTTTATAAATCTTGTTGGTACTCTCCAAAAAGAGGGTCTCATTGGGTGACATCTTATGAAACACCACCTGTTAAAAGAAACAAGATAATTTTATGGCTGTTCAACTTTAGAATTTAAATTCAAAACTCCATCCTGAATTAATATTTAAAAATTTGATCTTCCAGCAAAAAAAAAGCCTAAACATTAATAAATCTATTGTATTCATTATTCGTTTATTTGTTTTTTGTTTGTTTTGGGTTTTGTTTTGGGGGTTTTTTGTTTTGTTTATTTGTTTTTGCTACTGGGGATTTAACCCAGGGACACTTAACCACTGAGCTTCAACCTCAGTCTTTTTTATTTTGAAGAAGGGTCTCACTAAATTGCTGAGGCTGGCCTAAAACTTATGATCCTCCTGCCTCAGCCTCCCAAGTCCCTGGAATTACAGGCATGCACCACCAGATTCAGCCTTATCCTTTTCTGACTACAGAAAACACTGAATCAATTTCCATTCAATCTATTTTTCTATTTTGAAGCTGAAACTTTTTTTTTCCTATTTCCTCTGACCACACTCAGTACTAGCAGCACTGTCTCTCGCCTACATTGGGTTTTTGGGGTTTTGGTTTTTGTTTTTGCTTACTTGCTTTCATGGGAATTTAAACTTCCCAAAATCTACTTTAAGATTATGAAACTTGTGTAACTAAAATTTAAGAAGTTTTACTCATTCAAAAATTACTCCATTATATTGTGTGCATGTACAAATACGTAACACATCCCATCATTATGTACACCAATAAAAAAAAGTGGAGAAAAAAATTACTCCAATGCCTACCTCAGGATCTAAGGAATAATAAAAATGAAACAGGCCAGATCCTGCCCTCACTGAGTCTACAGTCTTGTGAAAGAAAAATTTTTAAAAGGCAGTAATGATACCAAATAAAAAGTGAGAATGTCCAAAAGGAAGAGAGGTCTATGGAAGCTGACAGGTAATAGGCAGCTCCCATAAGAAAAGCAATGGTAAATGCAGTGTCAAGAATCACAATATTTGGGGCTGGAGTGGTAGCTCAGTGGTTATGGTGCTTGCCTGGCATGCACGAGGAGGTGTGTTCAAACCCCAGCACCATATACACAACAAAGTGTGGGAGCAAGGAAAGCCACATGAAAAACTAAATAAAACTGAGTCTCTCTCTCTTTCTCTCACTGTCCCTCTATCTTTAAAAAAAAAAAAAAAAGAATCACAATATTCACAATCCAACAATCCTAAGAAAACTAATTTGCCTTACTTGTTACACAGTAGAAGATTAAAACAGTTTACTTCCAACACTGTGTAACAAGTGAGAAGAACTTAATCAGTTTGGTAAAAATCTACCATAAGTACATCCAAATCTTCCTGTAGAGGTGAGAAGCAAGGTATATACAACACAGTAATTAAGCAAATTAGGAAGAAAGTTTCTTTTTAAAAACATCACATTTATGAAATATCACACAAACTTCTATTTTGGATAGACCTTTGCAACAGAGTGGAAACGGGAAACAGTAGGTATCCCCGATCCAGTTTTATTGGAAGTTTACCTTGTGTGGGGATGGAATCAACCCTGCCTCTATTTCCCCATTTACCAAACACCATCCAGTACTCCATTCGTCCTTGGCAGGTCCAAAGTGAAAACAAAGGGACTGATGATGTGTGTGTGCAAAACATTATGAAAGTCTCCAAATATTTTTTTTTAACTGAACATCTACAGGGGGAATACCACCAGTAACTACACTCACCAGGTCACAAGTACTAATAAGTGCAGTGGTAGTACCCAATTCCCAACAATGTTACTGCAAAGTCCCCTGCAGAATAGTAACAAAGTATTCAAATGCCCGGTGCCTTAGTCACAACTTTTTTTGACGCTTCTCCCTGGGGCTTGGCTGGGAATCCCTGCAAACTCTGGCCACCTGAAGAGAGACGGGACAGGAAAGGGAATCCAACAAGTTCTCCAAGTGCGATCTGGAAAGTGAGCATCGGCTTCGTCTATGCCACAGGGGCTGGATCCCAGGGGCCGAGGACTAGGGCGGTGCCACGGGGCACCTGCGTCTCTCCAGTTTCGCCTTCGGCGACCCACTCGGCCTCAGCTGACTTGGGCGTGGACGCAGAGGTCGGGGTCCCGCAGCGCCTGCGGTTGTGCGCTGGCTGGCAGGAGTGGAAGAGAAAGTGCGCTAGGGCCGTGCGCTAGGCCAGCGCGGCCGCCGCCCTCCTCCCGGCCTCCACGCCGGCGGGCACCTGAGCCCCCGCGAGGGGAGCGGGAGCGCGCGAGGACCCGAAGCGGCGCCACTCACCTTCTGGATGGAGGACTTGCCGCTGCGCCGCAGCCCCATGAGCAGAATCCTCGGCTTGGAGCTGTCAGCGCCCCCCGGGCCACAGCCGCCGCCGGCCCCCGCCCCAACCCCGCCGCCTGCCGCCGCCGCCTCCTCTTCCTCCTCCTCTACGCCGTAGCCGAAGTCCTTTGGGAACGAATCCGCCGCGCCGTAACTACCGGCGAGGGGCGTCTCCTCCGCCCCGTACTGCAGGGACATGGTGCTGGACCGCCGCCGCCCGCGCCCTGACAGGCCAGGCCAGGCCGCCGCCTCCCCAGGCCGCCGCCGCCGCCGCCGCCGCCCCCGGCAGCCGCCGCCGTCCGGCCCGCCCTCGCGAGCGGGGCGCTCATAGGCCCCGAGCTGGGGCCCAACCTCTCATTGGCTGCCCGAGCCGCCACTCGGGAGCAGCAAGGTAGGTGGTGCCCCGTCACGTGCTCGGAATCACCTGACTCGCAGCCGCGGAGGGGGGAGGAGGAGTCACGAGGAGGACGGCCAGGCCGCGCCTCTTGCCGGGCTTGGTCCTCTGCCCTCGGCCCAGCCCGCATGCACCTTGCTTCGGCCCTGCATGCGCCCTGCGCCTCTTCTTCTGAGCTCCCGAGGGCACCGCAAGGGGAGATGCTCTCTGGTCATTTGCGGGAAGAAGTGGTAGTCGTTCTCCTCTTCCAATTGTACTCTCGGAAGCAATACTTAATGGATGCCTGCCGTATCCTAAGTACCTAACCAGGGGCATGAAACTGGAACCGACTTGGATCCTGCCTGCCCTCAAACTGCTTGACGATTCAAGAGATCGGACCTCTGCGTAAGTAGCCTCGGCACGAACTATTATGTGGGAAGGCCACACGCACAGATGAAATGCTCAAGAATTGGTGTCTGAGCAGGTCTAGACGGATGGGTGTCGGGGGGGTGTGCAGAAGTCTGGAGGAGCAGAGAGCAAAACCTCAACCAAGGCAGTCTTGGGTCGGTGTGATAGCTTCTTTTAGCAGTAGCTGGACCCTGATAGGAAAGCAAATGCAACCTAGGTAGACTCGTTTCTTCGGTAAATTGCTGAGTGACTACTGCTGCCACTTCGAAACCTACAGGACTCAAGTCCCTGTTCTTCCTACCTAGTCAACTAATACTTCTCCAGTAAACCCATCCCCCTACACAATGTTCCATCTTCTCTGACCCCTTCACATTAGAGATCAAAGGAAAGAGTAATGAAGGAAAACAAAAACAAATGTTTGTTACCAAATATGTTTGAGAAAAATACAAAAATTTTTGCTTCTCTGTCTCTAGAAGGAAATTTGACACAGGACCCTCTTACAGCACAGCCATTTACGTTTAAAAAAGTTAGGATGGCAATCCTCGACTTCCACGGAGACTATCCTTTTGATTATGAAGGCAAAGTACACTTCATGCAGGTCTAGGATTTGGATACGTTATGAACGTAGGAGTTAATGGTAGGGCATCTTTGGCGGTCATTCTAGCCCAACCTCTCACCTAAAATAATCAACTCTATAGTGTGTCTGACTGATAGATAATGCAAAATGCCCTTAAATACAGTCTTCGGTATCTATGGAGATTTCTTCCAGCACTACCCACCCCTCGGATTCATGGATGCTCAAGTCCCTTACATAAAATGGCCTAGTATTTGTATATAACCTGTGTACATCCTCCTCCCATATGCTTTATATAGCACCTCTACATTACTTATAATACCTAATGCAATGTAAATACTATGCAAATAGTTGTTATATTGTTTGGGAATAATGACAAGACACAAAAAGTCTGTGCAAATTCAGTAGAGAAACAGTTTTCCCCCCAATATTCTCAGTCCACTATTGGTTGAAACCATGGATGCAGAACCCATGGATGCAGAACCCATGGATACAGAGGACTGTATTCCAAAGGAGGAGAGCTCACTATCTCGAAGGCAGCCATTCCACTGTAGTAGAGTTTTGCTTTAAACTCTTATTCAAGCCAGTAATCACACCCTGAAGCCTATAATGAAACAAAATAAGAGTCATGTTTTTCATAATAATCCTTCAAATATTAAACTGCAGTCTTCATTACCCACCAAGACGGTCTTCTCTGTTCCACATTAAACATCTTAAGTTCCAACTGTTCCTTCTATGGAACTGTTCTATTGAACTTTCTGCAACAATAGAAATATTCTGAATTTCTGTTCAATATGGTAGCTACAAGTCATACATGGATTGAGCACTAGAATCATTAACAGTGTGACTAAGGAGCTGAATTATTTTTAATTTTTATTGCCCATGTGCAGCTGGTGACTACCACACTGAACAACACAACCTTGTATTTTCAAATCCCCTTCCCCTATTCTTATTCTTCCTTTAAATGCATTCAAGCTTATCCATATCCTTCAAATGTCTGGCATGAACAGAGGAGTACTAACCAACAGTCCTTGGGATGACTAGCACCTGGACAATATTTCTACTAATGCTTTCCAGAGTGGATTTTTTTTTTTTAAGTATCCATGGAATACATGTAGTTTACACTGTCAATCACTGGAACTAGTACTATGTCAGCAACTGCATTGATAACCTAAATACAAGACTTGATATTTCAATGTTTAGTTTAGGACCAGCAGTTTGGGTACTCCAGATTTATAATCATCTTAAAATGTGTTCCAATATCATCTGCCAACCAGCCCTTTCAACTTTGTGGCACTTACAGATTTGGCATTTGGCACCTGATCTGCATGTAGTCCTTTTGCAGTCTGCAAGGCACTTGTTGGATCCAGGATATTTTATCTGATCCTTACAACAACCTTGTGAGGTAGGCAAGTATAAAATCTATATTTTATAGATAAGCTAGATGAATGAAACCTAGCAGGACTAAAAAGAGCCATTTTTCTAATCCATTCAGTATCTTTTTATAAAGTCTTCATCCACATCTTCATTAGAAATGTTGAAGAGGTCTCCAGAAGTTAGGCTGCCCCAAATTCTTAAATGTCACTGGCTGGTAAAGCCGTTTAAGCAGTTCATTTCTACCATTAAGGTGCTATCCAACCTACATGTTGCCATTCCGTCCAAAGGGATGGTACAAGAGAGTCGCTGACTTATTGACATAAATATTAATACCAAAAAAGGCAAACAAGGGTTTGCTGCCAGGAAAAAAAAAATAACTTTCTTTCCTACTTGTCTGTATCCACAAAGTGACTGCCATATCAACTGCTTCAAGAAGTCAAGTCTTCCTTCTCTTCCAAAACCCCCATGGGGCCAGCCATGTTTTATTATTTTTATAGTTCTCAGCACATCCTAACCCACCTTGTAATTGTTTATGTACATGTCTTATAATCTACTTCAAGTCATTCATCTTTATCACACCCAACGCTTAGCCCACTGCTATCCATGTAGGAGGTACTCCAGTTGGAAAGAGAAATCTATCCAAGTAAATGTTCTTCCAGTAGCATCTGGCATCCCTCCAAAAACAAACTTGTGACTTGAAGAGACACAGATCAATGCCACATTCCTGTCAACATGACTGATTAAAATCCCTTTATAAGGGGTTGGGGATTTAGCTCAGTGGAAGAGCGCTTGCCTAGCACTCGCAAGGCCCTGAGTTCAGTCCTCCGCTCTGAAAAAAAAAAAAATCCCTTTATAATTCCCCTGGTCAGATTTTAGCAGGTGCCAGTGTCTGCTAGTTAAACCAGCTTGCTTTTGATGTATGTTTTGACCCAATAATAAAGACAGGTCCTCTAACAATAGGGATGGAATACACGAAATAGGAACACTTATTTAAAACACCAGTCTATCAGTGAGGAAAATAAGTGATCAATAAAACAAAACATCTGACTGTAAGTCTTCCAAAGAAAAGAAAAAAGACTAACAAACAAGAATATAACACTTTACCATTTACAAATCTTTCACGTACATTCTCATTTGACCCTCACAACAACCCTGTGAGGTAGGCAGCACAGACAGTCTTCTCATATAACATATGAGGAAAGTGAATCTCAGAGCAGTGAACTGATGTGCCCAAGGTTCTACAGTTAGCAAATAGTTATAGTAATATCAATCTTTGGCCTAAAAATTCAGTGTCCAACCTCCCCTCATACTTGCCCTACCTACTTCACAGGGATAATGAAGATAAAATGAATTCAAAACTAGAAAAATATTTTGAGGGGAAAAAAGCACTATATAATTATACCCATAAACCATCATTGCCAATGATACATGGCTCATTCCCCTTCTCATCCCAGCTTGTGCATGAACCCAAAATTTTATATACTTCTGTTCTGTGCTCAACTAAGTAAGGCAGGATAACAATATGATCCTGTTTAAAGTTATATAAATTACAATCAGGGTAACTGCATTATTAAGCAAATTGAAAAGCGACATAAGCTAATGTGCAACTGGGACCCAATAAAGCACACAGCAAAGCAAGGCAACATCATCAGATAGGGCGTGATTGCATAGAAGGAAAACGCGGTGTCAGTTCAAACCGGCACACACACAGTTGTCTAAGGCAAAGTGGTGGCAAAGAAGAGTTACTTGTTCTGCATTATATAAATAAGAGAAGATGATTCATGGGAACCCATGCAAAAGCATCTTATGTCACACAGTTCTCTCCAGCTGCCTAAAGAGAATATAAACACTGTCATCTTCATTGTAAAGAATGATTTTATCTAGGCTCATATCCTGAACTAAACCAAGGAATAGCTCCACGCTAATCTTCCTTGGCTAAAATACAACTAGTACCATCATTCCTAATCAGACTAATAAATAGGTATCTTTTAAGGTAATGAATTAGATGGCTGTTTAAATTTTTTCTTCCAGATTTACTTTGGATTCTCCTGCTTTAAGACCCAAAGAAAGTTATATTGAGTTTTTATTGGTGATTCTAAGTATATGTGTTTATAACAGTTAAAGTGTGATAGGTGAATTTAACATATTAAAAGAGTTTTATAGAATCTGTTCAGAAAAGATTATATACTATACAAACTATTCAAGTCATACAAAACCATTTTTCAGTGTCTTTTCAACTGAGAAGAATCCTATTCAGCACGCTTCTCCTCCTGAGGTGGTTCATACTGAGCAAGCTATGGGGCAAAGACAGAGGAATTTAGGTAAATTTTATTCTAAATTGGGTAAAATCTTAGAAAAAAAACAAAATAAGTTTATTATATTCAATTTAGTTTCTGATCAGTAAGGTTCTATTCTTTTGTACACCAGTGATTTAAGATATAATACAATCAAACCTAATGAAAGCCCTTTTCATGTAAACATTTAATGTTACTGAGAAACAAGTTTAATTGCAGTTCATAACTGAACTGTTCAAATACCTGATATGCAACAATCTAATCTTCATAAAGATACTATGCCTTATAATAAGGAACTTTGTTCTCTCCCCCAAAAGTTTATTGAAATTTTCCTTAAAAAGTAGAGGGAAAGGATTACGTAACAAATATTAATGTGGCTGGTCAACAAAAAGTAACTAATGTCTTTGACTTCAAAAGTACCAAAGAGTTTACTAGCACTTTCATATTGTGGAAACTTAAATAATTTAAGATACTGCATTTTCTTTTATACTAAATTCTGGTTCCTTGCAAGAACACTAGGTTAAGTTTTGGGTTTCTTCCAATCAGCTGTTATACTTGAAAAGCATATTAACTGTACTGTGCTTTAGTTTCCTCACCTATAAAATGGCCTGTGTACCTGTTTTTTATATCTCAGAGTTGTTGAAATGATAAAACACATTATGAGAAATACTTAGAGTAACATAAAATGCATTATGTGATTCATAATGTAGTAAAACCTCAAAGGCTTAGAGTTGATTTGAAATTTGTCCATGTTCTCCTGAGAGTTTTGAACAACAACAACAACAAAAAAGTAAGCCTAGATAAAAGTAAGTGCAATTTACTTATGTAAATTTGTTAACCCAGGGCTACCACATGACAGTGCAGACTGTGCACTGCACAGCTTTTGGAGGTACCATCCACAGGCACTGGCCATAGATTGACCTAAACTGACTAGAAATCTTAGAACCATCCATTTACTTACAAGCAGCATTAACCAATTTTCCTTTTTGTCAATGCATGTTCCCAAGAACCTCTTCTTGACCACACTTTGCTTGTTCTATTTATAGTCTGTCTTGTGATTTTTCTAGATAGGCAGAAGTTTGCCTTGCATTTAATTCAGATTGATATTTACCCTCTTCCTTCTCCAGTGGTCCATTTTAGTGAGGTTTTTGATATAATCACTAGAGGAGAATGTATTTTTAACATGAATTCCTTTAAAAATTTACCTTTGCTTTCAGTTTTTTATTTTCTTCTACGGTAGCTTCATATTTCTCTTTCATTTCTGCCAATTCTAAGCGGAGCAGCTCTATTTCTGGATTTTCTGGGGTAGCAGCTCCTAAGTGATGCTTTAAAAAACTAGTATCAATGTTAAGAATTTACTTCTTCGAGCTGAATAAAATTAATGAACTAGTCCAGAATAGCATCAATATCCCTGACCAAAATCACCCACCCACCACTATTTACCCAGATATCGTCATCCAAAAACTTAAAGGAAAATAACCTTTTTGATAAGAAAAAGTATTTTAAAGGTTGTTATGTATGTGGAAAAAAAAAAGAATTTCAAATATAAGGGCTTTTTCTGACTTCAAAGATGAAAAGGATACTCCAAAGCACTATTAGGTTTCTCTGGTTCTTCATATAAGGCTACCAACACTGCAAATTAAAAAGCAGAAAAAGCAACAATTAAAGTCTTAAATTTGAATGGCAGTAATTATATTCCACATCTCAGTAATATTAAGTGTCTACTATATGCCAAGCATATTGCTGAGACTGTCCACATAGTAGTAAACAAGACATACAAGGTCCCTGGCTTTCAACTATTTTATAGTCCATTGCAAAAGAAAAGCAAGGAACTAGACAAGAAAGAGTATCAAGCAGCAATGCTGGATAGTGGATTTGGGAGCACACTGAAAGAATTAGGCATCAGACAAGGCATCCTAAGAGAAAGACCTGAGACCTACCAATGAGTGTTTCAGATAAAATGGGAAGGCCAGGGACAAAAGAACAACATATTGACATTTCAAGTACAGCTGGAGTTATGGGTAATATGGCAGGAAAGGTAGTCAGGGGCCAGGCTACAGAGGATCATTTAAGTTTGGTTGGACTTCAGTCACAAGGATAATGGCAGGAAGAACAACAGTGAAAAGGCTAATGTGGTAATCCAGTTAAAAAAGATGGTGACCTGCACTAGATAGAGGTATGGGGACAATCACTAAGACTGTAGTAATTACTGGAAGAAGCTTTCATTTCAACATGTTCAAGAATGTAGTATCATACACAACATGCTAAATAACCACCAACCAAAACCTTTACCAGCTATCAACTTGCTCAAATCAGCGTATCTAGTGGCTAATGTGAACACTACCTTGATCGTCATCTATTGAACGAATATCCTCTGGAATTTGGTATTCAGATAAAAATCTCTCTAAACCAGTGGTTAACTTTGTGTTGTGCATGCAATCCTTTGAAAAATCTGATAAAAGCAAAACATGTAACTACACACAAAAATGTGCATATCTAGACTCCCAAGTTCATAAGTCCTCTTCTAAACCAATTTCCATGTCCCTTTCGCTTTTCAGAGTTTTAATTTAAAATGACAGCATAAAAACATCAAATGTGCAACTACTTTTAACAACAATGAAGTATACTCATAGTGCTATTTTTTGAGAAATTGGTATATTTACACTACTGTCCTCTCAACTTCTCTGCTCTCTCCTTTTAATGTCTATTGTAATACTCTAATTCCTCAGTTTATAACCTCTTTCTTTAAATTATATGCTCAAACCTCTTTCTTCTTCCATCCATTTCCACTGATCTCTGTTGAATCTCAATTTTATAAGACATAAATATTAATGCTCTTACCATTCCCCACTCCTTTTCCCACCCCATTTCTTTCAGCTTCTAAATTTCTATCAGTGATATTTACAACGCTGATAATTACAAAACATAATGTATGCTAAATTTCCTGTGTTTTTCTATAGATGAACATACATCCTTCTAATCAGACAAGTGTGTATACCAAATCATGTTCCCCTTTTTGCCTTAGCAGCCAGGATTTTGTAGAGGTTGATATGGTGCTCAAAATAGCTAAAATGTCTCTTCTTCCAAATGATTTTCCTATAGTGTTTTAATGTTATATGCAGTTTCAAATCCTCTTGGAACTAGCTGGATAAAAAAAATAAATTTGTGTAAAGTATCTGTTTAAAGTTGAAAATAAGTTTTTAAATAAATTTTATCAATAGATACTACATTTTCTAATGTTATTTAGGAGACTGGCTATCCAAAGAAATTGAGGGATTACATTTCTATGGGTGTGAACAATGGAAAAGAAGCCTCCAGGGGTTTCTCTCATGAGGAAAATCCTGATAGGGCCCCAGGGCTACACATCTCTGCAGACAGTTATCTTCTACAACTGTCACTTTTCTGCCTTTTACTATCTATCTTTTACTCACTCCGGCCACCCTGGCCTCCAGTTTCAGTATTCTTATCCAAAATGCTTAGGACCAAAAATCTAATTTTTTCAGATTTTGGAATACTTCCATATACATAGTAAGATATCTTGGGGATAGATAAACACAAAATTCATTTATACTTCATACACACCTTACATGCATAACCTGAAATAATTTTATACACTATTTTAAGTGACATGTCCCTTGCAGCATCATGTCAGTGTTCAAAAATTTTCAAATTTTGTAGCATTTTGAATTATAGATTTTTGGATCAGGGATGCTCAACCTGTATTTTCTGGAACTCTTGACATCATACTCCTTTCAGATCTCTGCTGAAAAGTTAACTTCATAAGAAAGGCCTTCTCTCACCACACTGTGTAAAATGGCACACAAATCCCACCCGTCATCTCCTGTCTTAACTTTGGTATTGTTTTAGTTATAACACTAACCCCTTGCTGACACTATGTATTTGATTATCTGTCTCACCAACTAGGATGCAAGCTCAAGAGGGCAAGGACTATTTTCCACTGCTGTATGTATTCTCAGTGTCTAGAATACACACCTGAATTAAATGGTTAAATGAAAGAAGTGACCGTATGGGGTTTCATGAGAGAATGAAATTCCAAGCATTTTTGAATCTTCCAGATACAATATAGCATGGTGTTTACACAGAGCAGTTCCCTAGTATTTGCTGAAATTTACTTGGAAAGACATAGGGAAACTACTATCTGAACCCAAAGTAGGTAGCAATTCAAAATTGCCAGCACATCCATGCATGGGAATGAAACGCTCTGCTTTCTGCTAGACTCAGGAATTCTTCCAGAATTTCACCCTAACCTTTATTTCTGCCCAAAGAGCATAAATTACTACCCAGTCATTTCTTATTCTCATAAGGACCCAGATCTGCATCCCTGCTTGCAATTCCATTCAGCATCTTTGAAAATCTCAGTCAATGAGTTGAGTAATATTAGCAGGTATTCGCATTACAGCTGAGCTAATGAAGTAAGCAATACTCTACTCTCTGGAATCTCCTGTTTCAAGCACCTTCCTTGGTTAGATCTTGAACCCCGAAAGAAAGAGATGTAACAGTGTAACAGTAAATTTCATTTTTAAAAATGTAAACAATATAACCATTTTAAAGTACCCTCAAGCTCTTTAAACTGCAATTCTACTTTATGAAATCCACACAAAGTAGGAAATGCTATAGTCTAAGAAATGGGGGATTGAAAAGCCACATTCATTGTCTATGAATCGTTTACTTCGGGGATAAGGCTCGTTCAGCTACTTTATAGCCCACTTTCAAATCTGCTAATACTTCCAGTGCCCTTTATCTAAGGGAAAATGTTTCTTAAGATTCTAAGGACTCGGCAAACTCGGTAGAGCGGAAGGAATTGGGATCCCAAGGTCTTTTAATAAACATGTCCACTGCGGCTGCTCCAGGCAAAGCAACGGAAGTTGGAGAGACTTTGCAACAGCTGCAAGAGTTTCACTCCAGGCGCGAAGAGCAGTAGCGAGAACTAGGCTACCCCACCCGGCAGCGTCTGGCAGCCGGCGTGCGCCGGTCCCGCTGAATCCCGAGACCCACCTCACGGGACCCTGGTTGGGCCCCACCTGTTCCCCCTCCGTCCCCACTGCATGGTCCGTCAGGAGCACGGCGAGGGCAAAAGGAACCCTCTCCTAGCCATGCTCACCCTTGGTCAGCGTGTCCAGCACCCCCGACTTCTCCAAGTACCTCCGGAACTGCTCACGCTTCGAGTCCGCGGCCTGAAGAGACACCGCGGGTCAGTGACCGGAGCCCGGGGGCCAGAGCAGGACGGGAGTCCGGCAACCCCGCCTCCGCCTTGCTGCCTCAGGCCCCCAAAACCTGCGCGCGCCCCAACTCCCACCCAGAGCCGACCAGCGGCTGGCTACCGCCCGTATGCCCCCAGCCACGCCGCGCCCCCCTCACTTTGTAATGGGCCATAGTGACAGCGGCCGCGGCGTAGCTGGCGCCGGAGACCGTGGCTGGCGGGCTTGGAGCAGCACTGCTCATGCGCGGAGGGGCGCGCGCGCCTGCGCACTTGCAAAGCACAGGCCGGGACCGCCGGGGTGTGGCTTGTTTTCATGGCGACCAGGACGCTCTGCATCCCCTGTAGCCGGCTGAACTAAGGGAGACTGCGTACGCCCGCCCCTCTGGCTGTCTGAGCAGCACCTTCCCTTCCTCTTCCGGTTCCCGCGGCGGTTCCGTTGCTTAGCGAAGAGGCAAAGGTTTGGTAACTCGGCGTAAGCGTCCAGGTGGAGCCCGGAGTGGGCGTGGCGTCCGTGGGCGGGGCCTGGGGGCCTGGGAGCTTAGAACTCTTGCTGGGGGGGGAAGCGTTGCTAGACTTGGAATGGGCACGCCCTTCCCACCTACGGTCTTGGAAGCTGAGTTGATGCACATGTGCTGGGCTCTTTGGCTCTCAACCGGAAAAAATACGCAAAACGACCTACGCAGGACGACTCAGATTTCCAATAGCTTGAGAAAAGTATTTAGAATCGTATGTTTGGGCTCCAGCTCTTACATTTGGAATCTCAATTGTTTTGTGGCTGACTTGAAATAGGCCTCTGTACGATGAGCACTAAGGTGCTAAAAAAAACTTTTGAGCGCTTACTGTATACCAGGTACAGTGCGTTCTAAACCTAGGTGTTTTTCATTTTAATACAACAACTCTGCAGGTAAGTATGTTAGTAAAGTGACGAGGTTATATGAAGGGTGACTAGTAGAGCCAAGACTCCGATCCAGGATGTGAATCGCGATGCTGCAAATCGGTGAAAGAAAGTCTGGCATCTTTTTTAAGATTTTATTTACTAGATAGCAACATTATGGTTATATACAACACCCATCAAATTGCAGTCTATAAGGAAACTGAGTTATTAAATCCCAGGGCAAATAAAATTAACCTAGTAGCCAAACAAAAGATTAGGACCAAAAAGGAGCAATTACATAGATCAAAAACAATTTTCTAAGGCTGTGAGAAAACCTTATCACAAACCATTTAGGATCAAGTCTGAATATTTGATTTTCCCCAAATCAGATTCACAAAATTTTAAGGGAGTTTTTTTAAAAATCCTAATTTGGCTACCCTAGGCCTTGGAATTTAGAACTTCCCCTTCACAGTTCGGAATTAGAGCTGTTTTTCCATTTCTGAAATGAGTTTGCAGTTGTCTATCTTAGCAGCTGGTCTTTAAAACTGTCCTTATCTTCTTTCTCCATGTTCTACCACCGCTGGGTTACTACTCTGGTATGATATGCAGAATATCTAAAAACGATAGCTCAGATCTGAAGGTCTGTTGGAACTCGCCTACCAATAAAGTTGTTTGTCAAGGACATTAAATGTTTTGGAGGACAATCTGTAGAATTGTTGCAGGTTCTAACAAACTTTGACTCAAAGGACCACTCTCCCAAAGAATCAGAAGTGTTTGGAATGTCAAGTGGTTGGAAGTCTTCCTGGGAAGGAGGAAGTTTTCTAATGGTGCCCTTTATGAACTGGCCCTGGAGGTTACCTTTTTGAGGTGACCCTTGGTTTTCATCTTCTGTAGAGGGACCCCAGGTAGCACTGAGCCACTGAGGTTTCCAGGTGCAGGTGGCTGCAGCCAGGGAGAAAGTTGTGTGGTTGTCTGTATCTATAGCAATTCCTGGAATAGAACAAGGATCTCTAATACAATGGTTTGTTTTGCTGTCTTTGCCATCAGTTTCTCTTTTTTCCCATAAGTGGTTCCCATTAATTTCTTTTCCAAATATTCTGTGAGTGTCTTTGTTATTATTTGAGCTTATGTGTTGAGGGTGACTACAAGTAGTACTAAATGTGTGCATCCCATTAGTTTCCTGTTCATCCAAAATGCTTTTCTCATCATTTATATCATGATTGTCAGGATCCACCTGAAATGCAGAAGATGAATTTAAAATCGGGTATGCTACTCTTTGTGTTTGCTTTTCCACTAACAGATTATAATCAGGTGCAGAAGGGAATTGCTTCAATAAATCTGCAGATGTGCTCTGATATTTGGCTAGACTTTGTTTTGACTTGCTTGCACAGAATTCTTTGTGTTCATTCCTCAAGTTATATCGTCCCAAAAGGCCTCTTTTAATCTTTTTAAAACCTAGGTGGAAAATTTCTAAAATATTTAAGAAAAGTGAAACAGTGGCTATGGATTGCATAAAAAACAGAAATATTGTCTTTTCTGTTGGTCTGGAGACAAAACAATCAATTATATTTGGACATGGGTGCCCATGGCATTTAAACAGAGGCCGTAAGTGAAATCCATATAAAAGGTATTGTCCAATCATGAACCCAACCTCAACCACAGAGCGAATGAAAATGTGGATCACATAAGTGCAAAGCAAGGTTCCTCTAAGCGGAGCTTTATTTAGTTTCCTTTGTTCCAGCTGACAGAGCTCTTGCTCCAGTCTCTTCTGAGCTGCAGGCATTTCAAACTCTATCCCATTCAGTTCTCTCCTTAATTGAGCTTTCATCCTCTGCCTCTCTTTCTCTAGAACTCTCAGTCGATATAAAGCATGGCCCATGTAGACCAGAGATGGTGAAGACACAAATATCACCTGCAGAACCCAGTATCTAATGAGGGAGATAGGAAAGGCCTGGTCATAGCATATATTTCTGCAGCCCGGTTGTTCTGTATTGCAGATAAAACCAGACTGCTCATCATTCCAGACATCTTCAGCTGCTACGCCCAGAACAAGCATTCGAAATATGAATAAGATGGTGAGCCAGATCTTTCCAATCATAGTGGAGTGAATGTGGACTTCCTCCAGAATACCTCCAAGGAGATTCCAGTCCCCCATGCTTATTTATTCAGCCATCTTAGCTCTGAATCCCATCAAATAGGAGGCAGATAAATTCTTCCATTCTGAAGGGAGCACTATTTCTTAAAGTAAACCTATGACCAAAATATGAACAAATCATCACTCTTTCCATATGCTGATTATTTTACTTTTTCCCTAGATAGCAGTAATAATCTGCTATAAAAAACATATTATAAATTTGAGTTTTAAATCACTTAAGTATATGATTAGACATCATAGTGCCAAAAAAAAAGTGATACCAAGAGAAGACATGTATATTAAGAACAGAATTGTTGGGCTAGGGATATAGCTCAGAGATAGAATGTGTGCCTACCATGCATGAGGGCCTATCCCCAGCACCAAAAATAATAATAATAATAATAATAATAATAGTAGTAGTAAATAATAATAATAATAAAAATAGAATTCTAGGATTCCCTATCATAAGTCATCTTACTTAGCTGAAATATATTGCAAAATTTTCTTAAACTGGGAACTCAGATTCCTAAAAACTCAGACTTGATCTTACCAACAAACTTATTAAGATTATTTTATATACTTTGGTTATAACCAAAGTAAGTGATTTTAAATTTTCATTTATACACAAAGGAAAATGAATGTGCTCCAATTGATAATCAATAAATTACAGCATTTAATGAAATCAGAAGAAATTAATCTGGCTCATGCTATAGGAATTTAATGGGTTTTTTGTTTGTTTGTTTGTGTTTTTCTTATGGTGCTGGGGATAGAACCCAGGGCCTCACTCATGCCAGGGAGATGCCCTACAAGGAGTCACTTCCCCAGCCCAAATTTAGATTAGCTTTTTAATCCACATTTGAATATCTAAATTCTGGTTTCTCTCTGACAGTTGTAGAGCATTTTTAGAAATCCATTCCAGTAATATTTATGAATAGTCATAAAATTTTTATACTTTGCTATTTTAAAAAATCTATACATTTTTATCATATGAAAATGAACTCCATAGTGGGTTGGTAGGCTGAGGCAGGAGAATCACAGGTTCAAAGGAAGGCCCTAAGCAACTTAGCAAGGTCCTGTCTCAAAATAAAAAAAAAATAAAAAGGGTTGGTGATGTGATTCAGTGGTTAAGTACCTCTGGATTCAATCCCTACTACCAAAATAAAAGAACTCCAAAATTTCTCAACTATTTTTATGGTGCTAAAATATTATTAGGAGGGGCTAGAGTGGTGGCTTGGTGGTTACAATACTTGCCTGGCATGCGCAAGTACACGGGTTCAAACGCCAGCACCCATGTACGCAGCTAAGTGTCGGAGCAACGAAAGCCACGTCAAAAACTCAATAAAAATTGATTCTCTCTCTCTCTCTCTCTCTCTCTCTCTCACTGTCCTCTCTTTTAAAAAAAAAATGTTATTAGGAATAAGGTGAAATAAATTGATCATCAGTGTGGTAATAGGGTATTGTAGAAAATATTGTAACAATATTTTATTTAGAAGACATGCAGCTTGCATTTTGGAGAGAACAGTGGGACAAATTATACTTACGCTACTTGGATTATTGGCCAATAAATTCCATATTAAGATTGATGCAGTGGCTCAGCAGTTAAGGAGCTTGCCTGGCATGCTCAAGAATGCAGGTTGGAACCACAGCACCATGAATACATTGAAGTGTCAGAGCAATGAAAGCCACATGGAAAACTAAATAAAAATGATTCTCACTCTCTCTCTCTCTCTCTCTCTCTCTTTCTCTCTGTCTGTCTCTTTAAAAAAATCATTAAAAAAGAGAGAGAGAGATTGATGAAGGCTATCTCAGGCTTTCCCCAAAGAAAAGATAGAAAGAATGAATGTTATAAAATAGTCCTTATACAAAGGGTACACAAAGGAAATACCAGCATACTATAGTTACAAGATGTGTTCATCACAAAAATCCTCTGAGGTAGCTCTTTCCACTATTTGTTATTTATCCCATTTTACCTACATGATGCAGAAACCGAAGCTTCCGTTCATTTACCCAAGTTCACACAGCTGGAGAGGCATTCATACCCGTCAGGGTGGCTCCAGAGTCAGTTCATAACGATTTTACTTAACTTGTTTTTCCTCGTTGAAGAAACTTGAAATCTGCATAAAAGAAACATTAAAAGATCCTGTTTCTTCTTAAAACTTTATTTAAATTTAGAAATGTTGAATAGTGATAGTTTTGGCTTTTTGGTTCTAGAGGCCTTACTTTTTTAAAGCTTTGTATAGTTAATAAGACTTGCAAAAGCATCAGTCATCTAAAATTTAGTTGTATTCCTGATAGAGAAAATTTTTATTGACTGTCATATGTCAATAATAATATACTTTGACCCCAAAAAGCATGTTAAAATGCGAGAATGTTATTATTTATGATAGTCATAAGTTGAAAACATCCAAAAATGATTACAAGAAAGATTGACTAAATAAATAATGGTACATCCATAGTGTGATACTTTGTTTGCAACCAGTAGAAATGATACATGTATATTTTACATTTTATTTCAGTGAAATTCAGGTTAAAAAATAGAAGAGTGTAGTCCATTGTTATAAATGTATATCTAGAGATGCATACAAAAACTCTAGAAAGATATCCATCAAAGTATTAACTGAGTTTATCTCTGGTGAGATTACAATTGACTTAATTTTTTATGATTTTATGTCTTTTAATGTTTTACCATGAGCCCTTTACTATTATGATCATAAAAAGGAATATTTTTTCTTCAAAGGACAAAAGCAGAGTATTTCCTAAAAGACGGAACAACATAATTTAGTTACAAATTAAAGCTTTCATAGCAAATGACATGAAAGCTAGTATACACACATGCAGTCCCGTAGAATTAAAAAGCAAAAGATAAAAACATTTTAAACAATTATTTCTTAATTAGCTAAAGAGAGATTAACACAAACCTTTTTAAGTTTTGGTAAATCTGAGAAGCATATCATGCTTAGAAGCTATCTTTGGCTTCTCTGAAAGTGCCCCTTTTGAGGTATAGAGCAGATTCTGATCAGTTCAGCACCATGGATGAGTCAGCCAGCAACTAAAATCCATTTCCCTCCCTGCTCCTTTTTCTACAACAGCACTAGCCAATTGAGCAAACTTCTGCACCACTGGAAATATTCTCTATCTGCTCTGTCCAGTAAGGTAGCCACTAACTACCACCTGAACACTTGCTGTCTAATTTATGTATGACAGCACTGAAAGAGCTACATGTGCCTGGTGGCTACCTTGTTGGATAGCACACATAAAGAATGTTTCCAGGGAATAAAATCAACCATGTTACGTTGTTTGCATGTGTGAATATGTCACAACAAATCCCACTAATAAGTGTAATTCTAATGCACCAATTAAAAAAATTTAAAGAATGCCTAATAATACAATGCAGTCTAGAAGGAGCATTATGAGCTCCAAATTAAGCTGAATAAATGGTTTCTCTATAATTTAGAGATGTCAAATTTAAAACACCCAGAGATGTTTGTATACTTTTTCACTGTAATTTTTGTCAATAAAATATCACTGTTTTGGGTAACATGACCCATGTTTCTAGTACCAAAAAAAACCTTTCTCATTAGATCATAACTTCATCATCAGACTTAATAATCAATGGGTCATGTCCGATTTCATAGTTAGATAAATTCTGTTCCTCTGTCTAGTTTTCTAATAATTACATTGTACTTCAGGCCATTAAAAAGTTCTCTTCAGAGCTAGTGACCTGGTACACTGGTAGTAGCAGATAAATATTCCTTGCCTGAATAGCTACTTTTCAGATTAAACACAAACATTTCATCAAGGAAACAATTATACATATACATCCATGTTGAAATATTACATATATGAATTAAATACTATAAATTATATTCCTGTATAATATGTAAATTTTTTATAAACTTGAAGAATACTCATTCTCAGTAGTCAGAAATATAAATTCAAATGAATTCTTATATTCTAACTATCAAAATGCAAAACTTCCAAGATTTCTAATACCTTCTTTTGTCAAGGTAGGAGGAAACTCTTGTATACTATAGGTAAGAATATAATTGGATACAGATACTCGAAAAGCAATTTATGTCTATCAAACTTAACATTTCTATTTCTGGATACTTGTAAATATTCACTTAGCAAACACTCAAAAATACACTGCATATTCTAGGATGTTCACTGTTGATAATTGTACAAAATCAGTAACAATTTAAAAGTCAATTAACTATAGTACATCTATATCATCAACAATTTAGAGAATAATGGTTCATATGAACTGACACAGAAAGATCACTAGGTGATGTTGTAAAACAAATTACAATACGTGTATCTCAATTAATCTTGGTAAAACTATACTTTATCTAGGCACAGTATCGTACTCCTGTAATCCCAGCTACTCAGGAGACTGAGGATCACAAGTTCAAGTTCAGCCTGGGCCATCCCAAGGTTTAATTCACAGTATGAAAAGGAAAAAAAGTTTATCCAGAGTCTGACACAGATATGAAAAGTTTTTATTCTTCACATAGTACAATATTCATGGATTTTATCGGTCTCCAAAATATGCTCTCCAAGGAGAGCCAATTCTCTTTTATAGTGTGTGTCCATGCATACCACATTCCTGGAAAGACTCAGTCTCTGGTTTTTACTACTCTTCTTTTCTCTTTCTTTCTTCCTTCTGTTTGCATTCAGAAGGTCCTTCCTCTAATCATAATGCCCTTTTGTAAGCAGTTCTTGCTTGCAGCTGATTAGTTGAATGTAGTTGTATCCTCTTTATAAAACTGTCAGCACTTGCTGGAGCTTCTTTTTCTTCATAGAGTTTTCCATTTTCCCCGCATATGGCTCTTTTTATTAATGGGCTTATATTAGGGGCAGGTAGTTTGCTGGGGATAGGAAAATGTTGAAAAATACAGCAAATATGATAAAAACTAAATAAGCTGCAATTGCTATCCAAAACCTTGGATCTTCCAGCAGTGCTTTATCAAAGCAGCTAAACACAGTGTAACCTATGGACATTCCAGCAAATCCACCTGCAATGTGAGCTGCAAAGGACACCTTTAGAGAAAAGGGAGAAAAATGGAAATAAGTGAAGAAAACGCTAATCACAGGTTTTGACTGGATCTTAGTTAAACACAAATAGCATCACAGTCAACAGGAGCCCTAAAAGTCTAGAGAACTAAGCAGTAAGATAGAAGAGACACAAAACTCCATGTGCACAGGAGATGTTCAAAAACACGCAAAGCTAAAGCGTCACTTTACCCACTCAGAGCACATGAAACAGAAGCCATTGTTTCTCACTCTCGATCATCGTAATGCCACGAAGCGAAGAGAAACTGAGTGGCTATGAGGGGCCTCGATGGGAACATCCTATAGAAATGGGATGCAGAACTAAAATATAAGTAGTAACACATACACAAATACTCAAATAGAAACTTTAAATTCAAAGATTAATCCCAGCAAAACTGGAAGTCAGTTCTCTTGGAGCCCAGTTTTCACTGCTGCATTCCAATCTGCTTTGTAGTCTCTCTGGACAAGGAAATCCCTCTCTCCAGTTTTGGAAGGGCTACCGACACGGCCGGTGCTGCCATGAGCAAGGTCAATGAGGACAATGCAAAAGTCTGATTTCCTTAGGAATTTTCTAAGACTTCCGAATGGATTATTGACTGCCCTAAATCACAGGGTTATATCCCTTATTCACTGACCTTTTTGATAGATAAAGAAATTTTCTATTTTTTTTTAATAAATTTTTATTGAGTTTTTCACGTGTCTTTCTTTGCTCTGACACTTAGTTGTGCATGTGGGTTGCTGGGGTCTGAACCTGTGCACTTGCGCATGCCAGGCAAGCACTGTAACCACCAAGCTACCGCTCCAGCCCCAGAAATTTTCTATTTTAAAAAAAGAAATGACTCACCGAATACCCATTTTGAGGGATAAAGAACCTTCTGTAGAGAGCGAATCCCATGTCTGACAGAACTAGAAGGAAAAACACCCTGATGAATTCCCAGGATCTCCTCAGCACTGCACCAAATGTTTCTGGTTCCCCTCTAATAATAACAGATAACAATTACTGAGTTTTATTCTGTGCCAGGTTCAGTTCTAAGAGTTCTATGTGCATCAACTCATTAATCCGCTCAACAACCCTTTGAAGTAGGTACTATTATTAATTATCCCATTTTATGTTTATTCATCCAACAAGGATTTATTGATTCAGCTCTATGTGGCAGGCACAATTCTAGTTGGTCGATATGCAGCAATGAACAGTTCAGTCTGACCCCAGATAGCTGGAGGGAGCAAGGAAGCAAAGCATCCCGGATGTCAAACAGCACTGAGTATTGTGGGGGAAGAAAGAGAGCAAGGAAAATGGGGAATGCCAAGAACAGGGTGTGATCTTAAATAGGAGTGTCAAGGAAGATCTGAGAATATGACATGAGGGAACAGGCCATGCTGACATGTGAAATAATATGTTCCAGGCAGGAGAAAGAGCAAGCACAAAGTTCCTTCAACAGGAATGTGCCTGGTATGTCTGAGAAATACCAGTGCAGTTGATTGACTGGATCAGTGGTTTTCAAAATGTGTTCTCCCAAGACCAGCAACACCAGCATCACTTGGGAACTTCTTAAAAATGAAAATTCTTAGGCCCTACCCAGACCTATGATCCAGAAACTGAGAATGAGGCTCAGCATTCTGTGTTGTTTTTGTCATTGTTTGTTGTTGTTGTTGTTTTAAAGAGAGAGGGACAGTGAGAGAAAAAGAGAATCAATTTTATGTTTTCATGTGACTTTCATTGCTCAGACACCTCTTTGTGTATGTGGTGCTGGAGTTCGAACCTGTGGACTTGCACATTCAAAACAAGCACATAACCACCGAGCCACCGCTCCAGTCCCAGCATCCTGTATTTTAACAGGACCTCCAGGTGATTCTGGACTAGAGTTAGGGACAAAGTGGTAGGTGATGAGATCAGACAGGGATTAGGGGATACATTACATGGTATGGGTGACCATAAAGATTTTGACTTTCACTCTGAGTGATAGGAAGCCTTTGAAAGCTCTGAGCATAGGAGTGACATGATCTGAATTGTGTTATACAAAGATCATTCTGGTCACTATATAGAAAAAAGACGGTAAGAGAGCAAGAGCAGGAGCAGCAAGACCAACTAGAGGATCACTGTGGCAATCCAAAGGACGAAAGATGTACACAGAAACCAAGACACCAAGGCCCTGCTCTTATCCACCAGACTAATCGCTTTCATTTACCATCAGGAGTAATGGTCATGAAAGGAAACAAGTCCACATTCTCCAACAGAACGGATGAGCAGGAACTCAGACTTTCTTCCTAAGTCAGATCTGGGCTGAGCTTCTGGGTTGCTTGGCCTGGAAGAACTCTGCCCCACATGTTTTGAGCAGCAAACATCTCTTGCAGCTATCACCTTCCACACCCATCGTCCAATTCCCTGTTTTACTCAGTGAGCCACCGTGTCCTAGGCAATGGAAAGGCCTAGTCCTTGCCTTTGGGAAAACAGCATCAGGGCCATGTGTCCTGGCTAGTCTCCCATTCAATGCTATATTGATGCTGAAGTCAAAGGACAGAGATTGAGGGTGACATTAACATTAACTCAATGTTAATATTTTACCCCACTACTAGGAATAAAACCCAGGGGTACTTTACCACAGAGCTATGTCCCCAACCCTTTTTATGTTGTGACCGGGTCTCTTTAAGTTGCCCAGTCTGGCCTCGAATTTGTGATTCTTCTTCCTCAGCCTCCCAATCACTGGTCTTACAGGTACATGCCATTGTGCCCAGCTTTAATGTTAATCGTAAATGACTGCTACACACAGTG
This sequence comes from Aplodontia rufa, assembly GCA_004027875.1. NCBI lineage: Eukaryota > Metazoa > Chordata > Mammalia > Rodentia > Aplodontiidae > Aplodontia > Aplodontia rufa. Next base: position 68,939 of record PVKS010003882.1, read on the forward strand.
CTGGATAAATGGGGCTGGGTCATTTTTTCATTTTTCATTTGCATTTCCTGATCCAGCATAAATAACACAGAGAGAGGATTGAAAGAATAGGAAAACCTCTGCCAGAGAACAGGCAGACAGCAGGAAACCTTGGTCTAGACTTCCACATGTGGTGGGAGACATCCTCCCAAAAAAGAGTCTCTGTGACCATCTCAATTTCTCCATCCCATTTCCCACTTGTTTATTTTCCCCTTCCTACATCTCTGCCTGGCTTTCTGCCTCCTGGAGGAGTCTAGTTCTGCGTTGCTGCAGCTTTTAAACTGAGATGGGTCTTCCCACCTGAAAAGAGGCCCTTATTCCAATAAACCAAATTATTGTTCTCATTAAAAAGTTGACATACTTTTTTTTTTTCTACTGGGGGTTGAGCCCAGGGGCACTCTGCTACTGAGCTACATCCTCAGCCAGCCTTGTTATTGTTTGTTTTAAGACAGGATCTCACTAAGTTGCTGAGATAGGCCTCAAACATGTGATCCTCCTGCCTTGGCCTCCCCAGTCACTGCAATGACAGGCATGTATGTGCCCCTATGCCCAGTATTGACACTCATTTTAGGGGAGTAGCCTTTACATGGACTTTTTTTTAAGATGAAAATATGAGATTTCCTTAACCTTTCCCAAGGGAAGCTCAGTTACTTAGTTAAATAACACATCCCACAAATAATGCTTGATAGAGTAAGGTCCTTAATTCCAGCTTTCCTTCGCAATTAAGAGTAATATTTACCAATTAAAAGAAAACCAAACTATATACATGTTTTCAAGAAATGTGTTTCAAAATAAAATGTATTTATTTTCCTTAATTTGTATTTCTTTTTTAAGAGAGAGGGACAGTGAGAGAGAGAAAGACAGAGAAACAATTTTATTTAGTTTTTCATGTGGCTTTCGTTGTTCTGAGACTTCACTGTGTACATGGTGTTGGGGTTTGAACTCTTGTACTCGTGCATGCCAGGCAAGCACCATAACCTCCAAGCCACTGTTCCAGCCCCCTAATTTGTATTTTATAAATCCAGTATGTGTTTTAGTTCTCATTTTCAAGCCAAAAAAACTTTCAGAAATGACATGTCAAGATTGGGGAAGGTTGATGTTAGCAGAGTCTATGCAGTAAAGCTGGTCAGGTGGTGATTTTTAGTACACCCCTCCAGAATGGCAGAACATCACAGGAACCACCATTGGAGACACCCTGTGCATGCGGCCAGAGTTTCCACTCCCAACATTGGAAAGTACTGAAGCCACTTCCCCACTAAAAGTGTGACGCTTATTCTACAAGAGTCCTTCATGCAGATTGAGTGAAGACCCAGGTAACGTGTATGACATTTTCTTGGTCAAATGACTGGTGCCTAGGTTCTGGGGATGACTCTTAACAACTGAGGAGGCATCTGTGCTTCCACAGCAGCCCTCCAGGGCCCAGATAAATGCTTTTCCCTTCTCTGCCAACAATTTTCCCTTAACTTTTTGGTTTCTTATGGGGGGGGTGGGATCATCTGCAGTGTGTTATAAGTTATAAATAAGTGAACTCTTGGAATGAAATATTGATGTATTTATAGTTAAGTGGATCACAAACTAAATTTAGGATCTTTCCACACAGATAGTTGCCCCTGTTCCCCTACTGTGGATCACTGAAATCTTGATAACAAATATCTTAGGTTTTATCACATGTGACCTCTGCCTTGGCTTTGAAGACTGACCCTAGGGTTTGTCCTCCTCCCCAAGCAAGCATGGGCATCGCTCCACCTTAAGCAGGTCCCTGAACAAGTTACCACCCATGCCTCTGTCCTTGTTTTCTTCTACCTTGTATGGCCAGCTAGCACCCAACATCTTTGCTTACTTTCAGACTCAGTTAAAAATTCTAGACCCTCAGGTCTGGGGATGTGACTCAGCGTTAGAGCACTTGCCCGGCATGCACAAGGTCTGGGTTCCATCCCCAGCACCAGAAAAAAAAAATCAATAAAACAAAAATTCCAGCCCCTCTCTGGATTGTATGTTCTTCCATTCTTCTAGACTGCATATAATTCTAGAATTTGTGGAGATTCCAAAAGCTACATTAGTCACCCTCCTAGCTTCTGAGCATCTCAGTTTCTCCACCTCTATTGTTTTGCTTCAGTCCTCAGCCACCACTCTATGATTATTTCCTAGATCATTTTTTTCAATCTGCAAATGTTAAAATTGAGGAAGAAGACAGATTATCTCAGCAGTTTCTCAGCTTTTCCTTTGCAGGAAAAAATCATACAGTCTCCAACATTTGAAAGGGAAAGTATGATATATAAAACGTTAAATGAAGCTTTTATGGTTGAAGTGGAGGGGACACCTAGAGCTCTGCTTTCTTGGCTTCCCCGAACTAGAAAGAGACAACAAGCAAAAGCACATCACTGAGGCCCCTCTAAGGACCACGCTGAGCGTCTGTAAAAATTCCTCCCTTTACACCTAATACTATGAAGCCAACATAGGCTAACAATCGTCCTCCATGTCAGTGTTTGGGAAATGTGAAAAGGCCTTCTGAAGGTGGAACCAATGAAGTTGAAGGTGTAAAATGTTTCCAGAACCACTTACCTATAGAAATGATGATCACTAGTCTGATAATTCCAAAGGCAGGAATCATTTCTCGAAAATTCTTGCAAAGAGATAAGTCATAATAATATCAGCAATCTGTTAGCATATGAAACATCGATTCTATTCCGTCTTCACCTGCTTTTTCATTTAAACCAATGGTGGAATGTCAAATATTTGCCAAACAAAGCATTGCTGTAACAGCCAAATTTTCAAATGCATTTAGGAAGTATAATGATAATGCAATCTGAACAACAAAATGAAACATGACATTTAATTCCATGATATAAAATAGACACAGTTTGGAGGACTGGGGATGTAGCTAAGTGTTAAAGGACTTGCCTAGCACGTGTAAGGCCCTGGATTCAATCCCCAGAAATGCAGGAGGCAGGGGCAGAATTTTATTAGCTGGAAATAATATAAATATTAAGTTTATACGTAACATGTCGATAAATGAATAGGTAAATAAATGCCATAAAACTAAGTCTGATAAAATAGTTCCAAGCATTTTTGGAAATATTTGCTACTTCTTCATTCTCTTTTCCCATAGTAGTTAGCAAAGATTTAACTAAAATTTGAGTATCACTTCAACTTCTTTAAATAATTTCAAAAGAAAAGAAAATGTTTATCAAGAAAACATTGCTTGAGGGGCTGGAGCAGTGCTCAGTGGTTACAATGCTTGCCTGGCGTGCGCGAGGACATGGGTTCAAACCCCAGCACCATGTACACAACGAAGTGTTAGAGCAACGAAAGCCACATGAAAAACTAAATAAAATTGATTCTCTCTTTCTCTCTCACTGTCTCCCTCTCTCTCTTTAAAAAAAAAAAAAAAACAATAAAACAATTGCTTAATTTCAGCTGTGAAAAATCTTCCTGCCTGCAGTGTCCCTGGTGTCACTAGAGAACTGCTGAGTCAGACGTCTCCTCTTTAATGAGTTGCTCCTCCCTCCCTTCAAGTTATTAACTCCCTTCCTAGGAAGTGAAGGTGCTGAAATAGTGGTGTTTATTCTAAATCAGTTATTTTGAAGCTGTTGTGAACATGACCTACAGTAAGAAATAACAACCCAGTGTGCACATAAATCAGAGAGTACCTTCCCTAATTACATGTAATACACAATGATTTTTTTTTTCTTTTTGTTTAATTTTTGGGCACAAGACCTTAAACTGAGTTCAAAACCACTAATGGATTGCAGTCCAAAGTTTGAAAGATATTTTTTCTAAAAAACGACTTCTATCTTTGGAATAGTTTTATAATTCCTTGAATTTGTCCTCCTAGTGTGTTTTTAAAGTATACCTAAATGGGTAAAGGGTTGAAGATAAATCAGGATGTTATTCTTTAAAAAAAAAAAAAATGGTTGGCACCCTGACATAACATCATGTGAGTGTAAAATTATATGCCAGTTTTGAAGGGCAATTTGGCATTTGCATATCGAAATTTAAAGTTTTCATCTAGCAAGTCTACTTCTAGGAATTTATCCTATCAGCAAGAAAAATTACAAATTCGGGCTGGAGCAGTGGCTCAGCAGTTGGAGCACTTGCCTGGCATGTGCAAGGACCCGGGTTCAAACCCAAGCAGCACATGCACAACTCTGTGTCAAAGAAACAAAGGCCAGATGAAAAAAATAAATAAAATTGATTCTTTATCTCTCTCTCTCTCTCTTTAAAAAAAAAAAAAGAAAAATTATAAATATAAAACATAAATGTAAAAGAATATTTCCTACAGCGTTGTTCATAATGTGAAAAGCTGAAATCACCTCATATTTTTTTCAATGAGATTCTGTAAATAAATCACAATGTAATCATATAAAGGATGTTGTAGAGCCCCTGCAAACACTGAGGGAGGTCTCCTATGTACTGACATGGGTGGATTACCAGGGTACCCATGAAGATGCAGAAGAGGCCATTTTTGTATAATATTGATGAGATTTAAATACATATAGAAAACTATATATATATATATATGCATATATACATACATATTTATGTATACACACACACATACACGCAACCCTACACACACATCAGACAGTTAAAAGATACTATACTGGGGACCTTGACTTGCATTTTTACTTAAAATTTTATTTAGTCCACATTACTTCCCCCTCCCACTCTCCCTGGTACTGGGAACTGAACCCAGGGATGCTCTATCACTGAACTACATACCCAACCCTTTTTAGTTTTTATTTTAAGACAGGACCTCATCTAAGTTGTGCAAGCTGACTTTGAGCTTGCAGTCCTCCCTGCCTCAATCTCCTGAGTCACTGGGATCACAGGCATGCTCCACCTTGCCTGCATAATCCATATTCCTTGTTTTCTTTCTTTCTTTTTTTGTTTGTTTGTTTATTTGTTTTTGGTACCAGAGAGTGAACCCAGGGGCATTTGACCCACTGAGCCACATCCCTAGCCCATTTTTGTTTTTTTTAAATTGAGACAGGTCTTGCAAAGTTGCTTAGGGCCTCACTAAGTTGCTGAGGCTGGCTTTGAACTCATGATCCTCCTGTCTCAGCCTCCTGAGTCACTGATATTACAGGCATGTGCCACCATGAACGGCTCCATGTTACTTTTGAGATAAGAAAATATAAAATATGGAGGCTGGAACAGTGGCTCAGCAGTTACGGCGCTTGCCTGGCAAACACGAGGATGCAAGTTCAAACTCCAGCACTATGTACACAACAATGTGTCACAGCAGTGAAATCCAAATGAAAAGCTAAATAAAATTAATACTCTCTCTGTCCCTCTCTCTTTAAAAAAAAAAGAAGAAAATATAAAATATGAAGAGTAATCTCATATCCATGTGATTCTCAGAAAAATGAGTGCTCAATAAACATTGTTAAATGAAGATTCTCTGAACCAAATTATAATTATTGTTTTGGGAAAAAAGGGAGGTGAGGGATGTAGCTCAGTGATAGAACACTTGCGTAGCATGCCCAAAGTCCTGGGTTCAATTCACAGCACTGCAAATAATAATAATTCAGAGATTCTATTCCCAAAGTTCTTACCACTAGAACATTCATAAAATAACCTCCCATCAGAGCATAGACTCCTCCTGAAGCACCCGCAAGAGACTTGAGTGGATCAAAAATGGAACTGGCAAGGGAACCTGAATAAATAAAACACAAGGGATCAGACAAGATGATAAGAATCATGAGAGATAAATCTTTCTAACCTATGATAAAAGTTTAGACCATTTTCATATTAACAAGTAACAGATTCATTTCACTTGCATACGGTGTAACTAGAGATATGTACTTCAACTACACTAATTGTTCTGAAGCATTAAATGTTTATTAGAAAAGCAGTATTATAGAAAATAATGAAAACATAGACTGTAGAGCTAGAATTACCACATGTGTGACTTGAGAAGTTATTTAACCTCGATGCTCAGTTTCCCTACTCCCAAAATAAGGATTTTTTTTTTAAGAGAGAGAGAGGGGGACAGCGAGAGAGAGAGAAAGAGAAAATCAATTTTATTTAGTTTTTCATGTGGCTTTTGTTGCTGACACTTCATTGTGTATGTGGTCCTGGGGTTCAAACCTGCACCTTTACACATGCCAGGCAAGCACCATAACTGCCGAGCCACTGCCCCAGCCACCCAAATAAGGATATTAACACAACTGACCTCAGTGAGTTATCAGAGGAAGTAAATAAGTTGGTACATACACATATAGTACTTAGAACACTGCCTGAAATATATTATATACTTATAAACTATTATTTCAAAATACTCCATACATTGAGTCAAAGTATCAAAATACCTGACACATTCCAATATTATCTAAGGGCTGTGTTTATCATGGGACCAAGATGTAGCCTTAGAATCGTTATTAACATACCATTTAATCAGATTCCCCCAAGCAAGATGAAATTTATCTCCTAACCCTATTCTTGATTTCCTAGATCAAAGCGAGGCTATATAAACCACTGCATGCAAACTCTAAGATGTTTTGTCTGGGCCAGGCACAGTGGTGCACATCTATAATTCCAGCAACTCAACAGGCTAAGGCAAGAGGATCACAAGTTCAAAGCCCGCCTGGGCAATTTAGCAAGATCCTGTTTCAAAATAAAAAGTAAAAAGAACGGGGGATGTAACTTAGTGGTAGGGCATCCCTGGGTCCAAACCCAGTACCAGAAATAAACTGGGCATTAGACAAGAAAGGCCTGTGAACCTTCAGAGACAGGAAATCATTTAGACAAGGTATCTGATTGCAAGCAAAATTACCACTTGCAGTGGCTGAATGGGTGGCTCAGCAGTTAAGGTGCTTGCCCAGCATGCATGAGAACACAGTTCGAACCCCAGCACCATGTACACAGCGAAGTGTCTGAACAATGAAAGCCACATGAAAAACTAAAGTTGATTCTTTCTCTTCACTCATTGTCCCTCTCTCTTTAAAAATAATAAGATTACAGCTTGCAGTGCATGAAGAGCGAACCCAGGCTGATCCCAGAAATCTTAAGTTGATAAGCTGGAGTTTAGGGTCCAGATCTAGGCTATTGAGTTCATAAGACAGGGCACTGGAGAGAAGACAGCTGCACCCAAAGAAACGTGAGGAAATTACCGAAGCCAAGAAAGAAGCACCAGAAGGCAGGCACGCACCATCCGCGGCTCACACAGCACCGGAAAGGCTCGGTAACTTTCCGAACTGGTAATCTTCATAATTCATGGAGCAATGGTCAGAGTAGACAAAAGGATCATTAGCACTACACGTGACTTAAAATACAATTCCACCTAGCAAGTCTTATCAGAAAGGACCAGAGTGCTTCCAAGTAACAACTGAATTTCAGAACAAATCTAAAGAATATTTATGGGAATACACAAATGCCCATCATCTAACAAGGTAAAATGTGTAGCATCCAGTCAAAAATGATCAGACGTGTGAAATAATGTGCCACACAAGAAGCCAACCAAATAAAACTTACCCGGAACTAACTCACATGTTCAGTTTAGCAGATAAAGGCACTAAACAATCATTCAGCTGTATCCTATGTGTTCAAAAGTTAAAGAAGTATAAGACAGAAAACAGACTCAAATCAACCATCTAAAGATGAAAACTATGATGTCTAAAATGATAAACATAAACCAAGTGTGTTTGATGGCAAATTGGACATTGCAGAAGAAAAAATTAATGAACTTGACCCAGCAATAGAAACTATCCCAAATCAAACACACAGAATATTTTTAAGATAAACACAGCATTAGTAAGCTGCAGGACAATAATAAATATGTAATATTTATAAATATGTAATTAGAGTCCCCAATCAAGAAGAGAGAAGTCGAAGAAAAAATATTTGAAGAAATTATGGATGATTTTTTCCCAAAGCTTAATAAAAACTATAAAACCACAGATCCAAGAAGCTCAACAAACTCCAAGTACAAGAAACATGAAGAAACACAATTAAAAAAATAAATTAGATTGCTCAAAACCAGTGAAAATCTTAAAAGCCAGAGTAAAAAGATATGTTTTATACTAAGGACCAGAGTTAAGGACGAAAATTTCTCATTGGAAAACAAGTGAGAAGACAATAGAGGAACATCCTTAAAGTACTAAAATAAAAATAGTATCAAGTTTGGATAATATGCCTAGTAAAAAATATCTTTCAAAAATGAAGATGGCTGGGGCGCTGGAGTGGTGGCTCGGTGGCTATAGTGCTTGCCCACCATGCACAAGTACGCAGGTTCAAACCCCAGCACCACGAATACAACTAAGTGTCAGAGCAACAAAAGCCACATGAAAAACTAAATAAAATTGATTCCCTCTCTCTCTCTCACTGTCCCTCACTTTAAAAAAAAAAAATGAAGATGGGGGTGTTGGAGCGGTGGCTTAGTGGTAACATGTTTGCTTGGCATGCACACAAGGACCCAGGTTCAAACCCCAGGACCACATACACAACTAAGTGTCAGAGCAATGAAAACCAGATGAAAAACTAAATAAAGTTGATTGTCTTTCTCTCTCTCCCTCTCTCTTTAAAAAAAAAAAAAAAAAGGGCCTGCATGTACAGTGGTACATGCATGTAATCCTGCAACTCGGGAGGCTGAGGCAGGAGGATCGAAAGTCAAAAACCAGCTTCAGCTACTTAGCAAGTCCTTTGGTAACTTAATGAGACCCTGTCTCAAAATAAAAGGGCTAAGGATGTGGCTCAATGAATAAACGCCCCTGGGTTTAATCACAAGTACATACATACATACATAAAAACACTGAAGGCAGGAGGCTTGTGGTGTAGTTTAGTGGAAGAGCATTAGCATGATGAGGCCCTAGGTTTCATCTCCAGCAGCAGAAGTGGGAGCAGGAAGGGATGAAGGCCAGGCCTTCAGAGGTACAGCACATGCTTGGCATTCCCAAGGCCCTGGATTCAGTCCCTAGCATTCCCCTCTTCCAAAAGAAGAAATAAAGCAAAATATTTTTTCAGGTACAGAAAAACTGAAAGAACTGACCTACATACCCATGCCATAAGAAATGTTAAAGGAAATTTCAGGCAGACAGAAAAGGATATCAAAGGAGATATGGAGCTACACAAAAGAATATTGAGCATTGCAAATGATAAGAACAAGAGCAAATATACAAGTTTTGTTCCTATGATTTAAATCTCTTTAAAAGATAATTGTGTAAGCAAAAATAATAACATAGACATGGTAGCACACACCTGGAATCCCAACTACCTGGGAGACTTTAAGGCAGGAAGATCACAGGTTTAAAACCAGCCTCAGCAACTTAGCAAGACCCTGTCTCAAAAAATAAAAATAAAAAAATAATAATATAAAAGTAAAATGTATAATAACACCAGGGTCAGGAAGAGAAATGGAAGTATACAGTTTGTAAGGTTATCATTAGACTGTATGCAAAGTGATATGATGCCACCTGAAGGTAGACTGTGTAAGCTAAGACACAAACCCTAAGGCCTAAAGCAAACACGAAAATAGCAAAACAAAGAATCCATAAGCCAACAAGGAAGATGAAACAGAATCATAAAAAATACACAATCCAAAAATGGCACAAAAAAAGGAAAAAATGAACACAGAACAGATGGAACAACTAGCAACATATTGAGCACAAACTTAGTAATATCACTAATGACATGAATGTAAATGTTTTAAATGCCCAAATTAAAGATCAGGGATTATTAAACTGGATTTAAAATATAGGATCCAACTATGTGCTGCCTACAAGAAATGTATTTTAAAGATACAAATAGGTTAAAAATAAAGCAATAGACAAGATATGCTCATGCTAATAAAAGGGAGTAAAGTTCTATACTAAAGTAAATTTCAGAATATACAGTATTATTGCTAAGAATTTCATTTCATACTGATAAAAGGGTCATTCATCAGGAAAACATAACAATCCTAAATGTTTACATACCTAATAACAGAACCTCAATGTACACACAGCAAAAAATGATAGAATCACAGGATATACCGATAGATCCATCATCTTAATGAGAGAGTCAACATTCCCTTCTTAACTATAGAAATAGTAGACAGAAAACCAGTAAGTTTATAGAAAACAAGATGATCAATTTGACATAAATGACATTTATACAATACTCCATCCATGAACAGTAGAGCACAATTCTCTTTCTCTTTCTTTCTTTCTTTCGTCAAGGACTGAACCAAGAGGCACTTCACCACTTAGTCACATCCCTAGATCTTTTTATTTTTTTGATGTAGAGCCTCATTAAGTTGCACTCCTCCTGCCTCAGCCTCCTGAGCCACTGGGTCAAGCACACACACATTCTTTGTAATGAGATACAAGCAATAATAAAAAGCCTTCCAACAAAGAAAAAACAGGACCAGTTGGATTCTCAGCTGAATTCTAACAAACCTTTAAAGAAGAACTATTGCCAAAACTCCTCAAATTATTCCATGAAATAGAAAGGGATGGGACACTTCCAAATTCATTCTATGAAGCCTGTATCACATTCATACCAAAACCAGAAGAAGACATATCAAGGAAAGAAAACTTCAGAACAGTATCCCTGATGAACTTAGATGTAAAAATATTTAATCAAATACTAGCAAATCATATTCAACAACATATTAAGATTATACACCATAATCAAGATAGTTTTATTCCAGAGATGCAAGGATGTTGTAATATACACAAATCAATATATGTAATTCATCACATTAACAGAATTAAGGACAAAAATCATTTAATAATCTCAGTAGATGAAGAGAAGGCCTTTTTTTAATAATGTTTCCCCCTTAATTGTATTTCTATATACTTCTAATAAAAAAAAAGAAAGAGAGAGATAAGGCCTTTGACAAAATTCAGCACCCATTCATGATAAAAACAGTGAAGAAACAGGACAGAAAGAACCTACATCAACACCATAAAGGCTATATATAGGAAAAAGTCAACCTCATAGTAAATAAGGGAAAACCAAAAGCATTTCCTTTAAAATCTGTGACAAGACAAGATGCCCACTCTCACCACTCCTATGTAACATAGTGCCAGAAATTCTAGCCACAGCAATTAGACAAAAGAAGGATAAAAGGGATAAAAATAGGAAAGGAAAAAGTCAAATTATTGCTATTTTCAGAGGATATGATCCTATACTAAAAGACCCAAAAAACTCCACCAAAAGATTACTAGGACTAACAAACAAATTTAGCAAATTAGAAGGTTACAAAATCAAAATACAAAAATCAGTAGCTTTCCTGTATATGAACAATGAATCTACTGAGAAGGAAGACAGGAAAACAATTCCATTCACCGTAGCCTCAAAAAAATAAAAATAAAACATCTAGGAATAAATCTAACCAACCGGTGAAAAATCTCTACAATGAGAACTATAGAACACTGAAAAAGAAATTGAAGAAGACCTCAAAAGATGGAAGGACCTCCATGTTCTTGGATAGGCAGAATTCATATTGTTATGCTAGCCATACTACCAAGTACACTATACAGATTCAATGCAATCCCCATCAAAATACCAATGACATTCTTCACAAAACTAGAAAAAATAGTCCGAAAATTCATTTGGAAGAATAAAAGATCCAGAATAATCAAAGCAATTTTAAGCCAAAAAAGCAATGCTAGAGGCATCACAATACCTGACTTCAAAACTGCATGATACTGGCATAGTTACAGACACATAGACCAGTGGTAGAGAATAGAAGACACAGGGACAAACCCACACAGATACAGTCATCTATCTGATCCTCCATACACTGGAGAAAAGACAGCCTTTTTAACAAATGGTGCTGGGACAACTGGTTATCCACATGTAGAAGAATAGAACTGGACCCTTATCTCTCACCCTGTACAAAAATCAACTCTAAATGGGTCAGAGTCCTCAAATTAGACAAGAAACTATCCAACTCATAGAGGAAAACACGGGGTCAACACTCCAGCTTTTAGGCACAGGCAAGGACTTTCTCAATGGGACCCTAAAAACTCAAGAAATAATGCCAAGAATTAATAAATGGGACAGCATCAAATTAAAAACCTTCTGCACAGCAAAGGAAGCAATTAGGAATGTGAAGCAAGAACCCACAGAATGGGAAAAAAAATCTTTGCGAGCTACTCTTCTGACAGGATTAATACCTAGAATATATAAAAAGCTCAAAAAACTTTACACCAAAAAAATCAAATAACCCAATTAATAAATGGAGAAATGAACTAAACAGACACTTCCTAAAAGAAGAAATACAAATGGCCAACAAATACATGAAAAAATGTTCAACATCATTAGTAATTAGGGAAATGCAAATCAAAATGACACTGTGATTTCATCTCACACCAGTCAGAACAAAAACAATAGTAAATACTGGAGCACACATGTAATCCCAGGCTGAGGCAGGAGGATCGCTGGTTCAAAGCCAGCCTCAGCAATTTAGCAAGGCCCTAAGCAACTTAGTGAACCCCTGTCTCAAAATAAATTATAAAAAGGGCTGGGGATGTGGCTCAGTAGTTAAGCACTCCTGGGTTCAATCCCAGTACCAAAATAATAAAAAGAACAATAACAAGAACAAATGCTGGAGAGGATGTGGAAAGAAACACTTTTATACTGTTGTTGGGACTGTAAATTAGTACACCTGCTATAGAAGTATGGCGGGTTCTCAAAGGCTAGGTATGGATCCACCATATGACCCAGCTATACCACTCCTAAGTATGTATCCTAAATTATGAAAGTCATTATACTGTAGCGATACATTCATATCCATGTTTATAGCAGCACAATTCACAACAGCCAAACTATGGAACCAGATTAGGTGAATAAAGAATGTATAAAGAAAAGGTGATACACACAATAGAATTTTATTTGGCCATAAAGAAAAATGAAATTATGGCATTTTCAGGAAAATGGCTGGAACTAGAAACATCATGTTAAGTGAAAGAAGTCAAACTCAGAAGGTTAACAGTCATATATATTTCTTTCTCTTGTATGCGGAAGCTAGAGAAGAAAAAGGCAAACAAAGGTGGGGGTGGATCCTAAAACTCAAAGGGAGACCAGTAGTGGAAAGGAACTAAGGGGTAGGAGATGAGGGAGGGGGAAAATGCTGGGGAATGATTTTGGCCAAATTATATTGCTATATTGTGTGTACGTATAAATATGTAACAACAAATCCCATTATGTACTTCTATAATGCACCAACTAAAAAAAGTGTGAAAAAATAATATAACTGTCCATACAGCAGCCACTCAATCAGAGATGCATAGAACTCAGCTAAAATGTGTCATAAATAGAAAATACACGATTTTGAAAATTCAACATGAAAAAATAATGCAAAAATATTTCCACAGGTCAAAAATGATCATATTTTGCATATATTAGGTTAAATGAAATATACTAAAATAAAAATATTTTTTAAATCAATGAAATGAAAAACAAAAAAATCAGTAGAGAAAAAGCAATGAAGACAAAAGGCATTCTTTTGTTGAGATCAATAAATATGATAATCTCTAATCAAAATGATCAAGGAATAAAGAAAAAAGATACAAATTACTAATATCTGGAATGAAAGTAATGATACCACTACAAATTCATCAGCTATTAAAAGATAATGGAGGGGTCTGGAGCAGTGGCTCAGTGGTTACTGTGCTTGCCTGGCATGCACAAGTACAATGGGTTCAAACCCCAGCACCACATACACAACTGAGTATCAGAGCAACCAAAGCCATGTGAAAAACTCAATTAAAATTGATTCTGTCTCTCTCTCTCTCTCACTTTCCTTCTCTCTTTAAAAAAAAAAAAGATAATAGGAGGGGCTGGAGCAGTGGCTCAGCAGTTATGGCGCTTGGCTGGCATGTGCAGGGGTGTGGGTTCGAGCCCCAGCACCACATACACAATGAAGTGCTGGAGCAACAAAAGCCATATAAAAAACTAAATGAAATTGATTCTCTCTTTATCTCTCTTTCTCACTGCTCCTCTCTCATTAAAAAAAAAAAAAAAGATAATAGGAGCCAGGAACAGTGGAACATACCTGGGAGCCTAGCAAATCATGAGGCTAAGACAGAAGGATCACCAGTTCAAAGCCAGGCTCAGCAAACTAGCAAAACTCTAAGCAACTCAACAAGACCCTGTCTCAAAAGTAAAAAATAAAAAAGGCTGGGGATGTGGCTCAGTGGATAAACACCTCTGAGTCCAATCCCCAGTACCAAAAGAAAAAAAAAGATAATAGGGGGCCAGGCATGGTGGAACACTCCTATAATTCCAACAACTTGGGAGGCTGAGGCAGGAGGATTCCAAGTTTGAGGCCAGCCTGGGCTTAGCAAGACCATGACTGAAAATTAAATAAATAAATAGATAGATAGATAGATAGATAGATAGATAAATAAATAAAAGGGCCGGGGATGTTGCTCAGTAATAGAGTGCCCCTGGATTCAGTCCCCAATGCCACAAAAAATAGTCATAATAGTAACAGAACAGTATAGGCAATTTTATGCCAATAAAGTTGACATCTTAGATGAAAAGGACTAATCATTTGAAAGGCATAAATTCCCAAATGTCACTCAGAAGAAGTAGCCCAAATAGCCCTGTAAGGGAATTGAGTTGTAGTTTAAAATCTCCTGACAAAGGAAACACCATGCTCAGATGGTTTCAATGCCGAATTATAACAAAAATTTAAGGAATAAGGGCTAACAATTCTGCTTAAACTGCTCCATAAAATTGAAGAGGATAGATTACTCCTGATTTATTCTATGAAGCAATGTATTAGTCTGATACCAAAATCAGTCAGATATTACAAGAAAACTACAGTCCAGTATTTCTCATGAAAAGATGCAAAATTTCTCAGCAAAATTGCAGCAAGTCAAATCCAACAATGTAACAAAGGGCAATGCATCATGACCAATTTTTTAATCCAAGAAAATTAAGATTGATGTAACATTTTAAAATTAGTCAAAGGGGCTGCAGCAGTGGCTCAGCAGTTGGAGCACTTGTCTGGCATGCGCGAGGACCGGGGTTCAAACCCCAGCACCGCAGACACAGCTAAGTGTTGGAGAAACAAAGGCCAGATGGAAAAATAAATAAAACTGTTTCTCTCTCTCTCTCTCTCCCTCTCTAAAAAAACGAAGAAGTCAAAGTAAGTCAGCATATTACAAACTAAAGCAGACAAAAAAGAAATGGTCATCATAATAGACACAGAAATGACATTTAATAAAATGCAATACTTTTGTGATAAATACATTGAACAATCTGGGAATGTAAGGGAATTTCCTCAATCTGATAAAGGACAAGTATTAAAAAAACCCACAGCTAACATCGTACTTAACAAAGAAAAACTGGATCCTTTCCCTTTATGACCAAAAACAAAGATGTCCAGTCTCCTATTTTAGCATTATACTGGAGGTTCTAGGCATCCAGACTGAAAATGAATAAACTAGCAAATTTCTACATGTATTGTTATATCTAACAATGTATGTAGAAAATCTAATGGAATTGACAACACCAAAAAAAAAAAAAAACTATTAGAAATAAATAGGTGAGTCTAGTAAAGCCAGAAGATATAAGATCAATCAATACACCAAAAAAATCAACTATATTTCTGGGTAATAGCAATGAAGAATCAGAAATAGAAATTTTAAGAACAGGTATGTACAGTGGCACATGCCTGTAAGCCCAGCTACTCAGGAGACTGAGGCAGGAGAAGTGCAAGTTGAGGTCACCTTGGGCAATTTAGCAAGACCTCATCTCAAAATTTAGAAAAAAAAACCAACAGATATTTCTTTTTCTTGCAAGGGTGAGAGATGTAGCTGAATAAAAGCACTCCTTAGTTCAATTCCCAGTACCACAAAAAAAGAAAGAAAGAAAATGTTAAATACCATTTACACTACATTAAAAACACAAGCTTGCCAAGCATGTACAAGGTTTGATCCCCAGCATTGCAAAAATGAGGGAGACTGAGAGATACACAGAGATAAACCTGACTGAAATGTACAACACATTGAAAATTTAAAAACATGTTCAGGGTGGGGCATGGTGGTGCACACCTATAATCCCAGAAACTCAGGAGGCTGAGGCAGGAGGATGGCAAGTTCAAGGCTAGCCTCAGCAACTTTGACCCTGTCTCAGAATAAAAAATAAAAAAGACCGGGGATGTTGCTCAGTGGTTAAGCACCTCTGAGTTCAAACCCTGGCACCAAATAAAATAAAATAAAATAAAAACACTTTCAGAGGAATTTTGAAAGACCCAATAAATGGAAGGATATATTTTGTTCATTGTGTGCTAGACTCAGAATTGTTAAAATGTGTTACGGCCAGGTGCAGCAGTAGTACAGGCCTATAACAATGACAAGTGGATAAAGAAAATATGGTATAGCCATACAATAGAATATTGTCCTGCAATTAAAAAAAGTATAAAATATGATATGTGGTACATGGATGAACTTTGAAAATGTTCTTCTAAGTGAAAAAATCCACTCACAAAAGACACATATAGTTCCATTTACACAAAATGTCCAGAATGAAGCAGAAGGAGATGAGTGGGGGCAGGGGCAGGGGTTGGGGGTAGAGTGGGGAATGACTGCTAATGGGAACAGGGGTTCTTTGGGGGGGTAAAAATGTTCTAAAATTAGATCGTGACGATGGGTGCATAAGCCTGTAAATTAATTAAGACACATTTAATTATACACTTCAAATAGGCAAATTGTATGAAATGTGTTATAGCTCAGTGACGCTGTTACGAAGTCTTTCTGTTAAAAAGTTAAAAGACAGCCAGGTACAGTGGTGTACACCTGGAATCCAAGCAGCTTGGGAGGCTGAGGCAGGAGGATCTCGTAAATTCAAAGCCAGCCTCAGCAACTTAGCAAGGCCCTGAGCAACTTAGTGGAACCCAGTTTCAAAATAACAAATAAAAGGCTTGGAATGTGGCTCAGTGGTTAAGCACCTCTGGGTTCAATCTGTGGTACAAAAAGAAAAAAATTAAAATTACCCTATACTGCAGAATTAAGTCATTCCATTTCTAGGTATTTACCTAACAGAAGTGAAAACACTTGTCCACGCAAAGACTTGAACACAAATATTCATAGCAGCTTTATTTAAAATAGCCTCAAACCGGAAACAACCCAAATGTCCATCTACAGGAGAATGAATAAAAAACACATTATAGTACATTCCCACAATGAAACGTTATCCAGCCATAAAATGGAATCAGATATTGATATACACAACATAAATCTCAAAATGATTATGCTGAGTGGAAGAAGCCCGACAATATACTCTAGGATCCCATTTAAATGAAATTCTAGAAAACACAAACTAATCGATTAATTCCAGAAAACATATTGGTGGCTTCTGGGGAGAGAACACAAGATAATGTTCTGGGAGGTGAATGGATGGTGATGATGCTTATTTATATACACAGGTCAAAACTCATCGGGTTGTACACTTTAAATTTATACAGTTGCTGGGCATGTTGACCCATGCCTGTAATCCAGCAGCTTGGGAGGCTGAGGCAGGAGGATTGTGAGTTCAAAGCCAGCCTCAGCAACTAAGCATGGGCCTAAGCAACTTAGTGGGACCCTATCTCAAAATGAACATAAAAAGCGCTGGGGATGTGGCTCAGTGGTTAAGCACCTCTGGTTCAATCCCCGTTACCAAAAAAAATAAATGTGTACAGTTTATAGTTATCAGTCATACCTCACTGAACAAATAGGAAAAAAAAATTACAGATCCCAGGGCCAAATCACCAGAGATTCTGATTCAGTAGACCTGGTGGGATCGGGATGGCTGTAGTTGTAACAAGCTCCCCAGGTGATTCTGACCATCAGTCAGACTGAAGGACACTGTGCACTCCTCAATGTTCAATGTGTGCCTGACTCACCAGTGGATTTGTTAAAAGGAGGATTCTGATTAGCAGGTCTGACCTGCGGCCCAACACGCTGCATTTTAACAAGCTCCCATTTGATACTGAAGCTTCTGAATCGTGGCCACGGCCACGCTTTATCAGGAGCAAGGGTAAGGAAACTAGAGTTCCTCACCTATGAAGGGATCTAAAGAAAAAGCAAACAAGAAAGGCAATGGGCCAATCCGCAGAGGGGACTGGAGGGTGTTCTCGGAGGTTTGGGCTTTCTTTCAGCTACTGTAAACTTTTTAGGAAGGGTATAACATGATCTAATCATTGAGGGAGATGATCTAAACAGTCCTGTGAAGGAAAGACCGGAATGGCAAAGAGACACCTGCCAAGAAGCTATTGCAAAAATAGGCAGAGGATGTGAACAGGTTATTCATGTTCTCCCTTGGCTTTCCGTAAACTGGGGCAGGGCCGAGTCCACAGGTTGCAATCGAGCCAGGGGGGAAACTAATGTAGAAGCTGGAATCAGGCAAGGCCTGACCATCCCAGAGAGCTTTTAGGGCCAGGAAAAAAAAGAGGTGTGTGAAGGAACAGAGGAGAAGGTGGAAAAAACAGAATCAAAAAATTAAAAAGGAGGGAAGTAGGAAGAAGTCACCAATCCTTGTCTATTTAATCTTCATTTTCCTCTAAATTCTGTTTTATCTCTAATGTGGCTCATGACGGCTTGCTCCTCTCTACCCCACTGCCACTGCACCTTTCCCTTATTGGTCATCACAGGCCCTTACTGGAAGCTTGGCTATAGGAGGCTGCCAAACTTTCGATCAGTTAAAAAAAAAGCATTGTGGGCTAGAGCAGTGCCTCAGTGGTTTCCGCGCTTGCCTGGCAAGCACGAGGACCCGGGTTCAAACCCCAGCACCATGTACACAACTGAGTGTTGGAGCAACTTAGGCCATGTGAAAAACTAAATAAAGTTGTTTCTCTCTTTCTCTGTCTCTCTCACTGTCCCTCTCTTTTTATTAAAAAAAAAAAGCACTGTGAGCACTTTAATGAGTTAAATTACATCCCCACCCCAACCACCCAAAAAAACTGATATGTTGATCTAATCCCCATACCTTATTTGGACACAGATGACCATATTTGGAAATGGGTTGTTGCTGATGTGACTAGTTAAGGTGAGGTCATTCTAGAGTAGGGTAGGACCCAAGCCACTATGACTGGTATCCTAGAAGAGGAAACATGGGCTGGGGATGTAGCTCATGGGTAGAGCACTTGCTTAGCCCGCATGAGGTCCTGGTTCAATCCCTAGAACCTTAAAAAAAAAGTAGAGGAGCCAACAGAAACACAAAAGGAGAACGATGGAGGAAAAGGCTGAAGAGCCATGGCTGTAAGCCAAAGTGCACCAAGATTCTTGGCTGCCACCAGAAGCTAGGACAAGGATGGACTCTCCTCCAGGTTTCAGAGGGAGCAGAGCCCTACTGATTTCAACTTCTAGCCTCCACGACTGAGACAATGCATTCTTGTTTTTTTACTATTATCTATTTGTTTTCATTTATGGATTTATTCATTTACTTTGTGGTACTAGGGATTGAAACCAGGGGTGCTCTACCACTGAGCTACATCCCCAACACTTTTTATTTTTTGAGACAAGGGCTTGCAAAATTGATGAGGCTGGCCTTAAACTTGCAATCTCCCCACCTTGGCCTCCTGAGTTGCTGGAATTACAAGGTTGCACCACTATGCCTGGCTCATTCCTATTGTTTTAAGTCACCCAGTTTTTTGGTACTTTGTTGTGGTAGCTAGGAAACTAACACAACCACCCACTGAACTATAGGTATATCTACATATTTATAAGTTTCATATACATGCACTACTACACTTATATATATATACTTATATAAATATATATTTTTGATGTAAATAAATATATATGTTTTTAAAGAGAGAGAGAGAGTAAGAAAGAAAGAATCAACTTTATTTTTCCATCTGGACTTTGTTTCTTCCACACTTAGTTGTGTATGTGGTGCTGGGGTTTGAACCTGGTTCCTTATGCATGCCAGGCAAGCACTCCAACTGCTGATTTACCTCTCCAGCCCCTGCTAATATGTTTTTAAAACAAAAATAGAATTTAAAAACAATATTTTAAAATTATTTTTACTTCATTTATTTATAAAAAAATATTTGAGTAATGTTTCTTAAGTAGGCTTCATTATATTTTTTAAAACCTTGGTTAAATATCACGACACAGAAATGCAAAGATATATTCTAAATGCACTTATTTTGTATAGAAATGACTATCATGGTGAAATTTTTAAATTAAAAATGACATAGAGTTTAAAACAGAATTGTATCACTTACTGTGCTCAGTCCAATTATGCAAAAATTTTTATGCAATTTGGCTAATTCCCACTTTCCCCAATGTCAGTCATTTGTTCTTGCAGGATAATCAAAGTGCTACATTAAAATTTAAAGCCCACTAAAACTCTTCACTGGGAAATTTTAAAACCAATTAAGAAATTGTTTCCCTGCCTTCTGTGAATTTATGAGATGTTGTATCATTTTCATGATGATGAAACAACTTCCAATTTTCAAAATGCCCTTTGCATAGCAGAAATGTTTTTAGAAAAGCACTTATTTTCTCACTCCTTCGAGGGAAAAACGTAATCATGTCCTCAAAGGGACACATCGCATATTTGTTTTTCAACATCTGTTAAGCAGTGCGCTACTAAAAGCCTTTTATTATCACAGAAGAAGTCAGCAAATTGAACACCCATCTTTTTGTAAAAGAAAAATGTATAAACTAATCTAAGTGAACAGCTCTTCTAAGTAAATTACCATGAAGTAATCAGCAAATCTCTGGGAGGCAATAAAAGATTCCTATGACAACTCCCTACTCAGGGTGTCCTTTACTCCTTGTGAAGATTACCCCACTAATTTAACCAGGCACACACAGACTGCAATAAACCCTACAACATGAAAGACAGCAAGCCAGGCAGGGCTTTCCATTCCAGTGTGCTGTGGAACTCCCACCCTACCCCCAGGGAGGTGCACATACTCGTGTGACACATAAAGACAGTGGGACAGTGGGACCATCTCAACCTGCGTATCACATGTTAGTTATACTTGATTTCTTGCTCAGTTTTTAGAAATAAGTGCATTGGTAGGCCAGGTGCAGTGATACATGCCTGTAATCCCAGTACTCAGGAGGCTGGGATTGAGGCCAGGAGTTTGAGACCAGCCTGGTCAACACAGTGAGACGCTCTTAGAGTGCTTGCCTGGCATGCACAAGGACCTGGGTTCAAACCGTAGCACCACATACACAACTAAGTGTTGGAGAAACAAGGTCCAGAAGAAAAAATAAATAGAAGTGATTTTAGTGATTTTTCTCCCCGTCCCCCATCTCCACCTCTAAGAAAGACAGGCCAGGTGGCACAAGCCTGTAATCCCAGCAGCTCAGGCTGAGTCAGGAATCAAAAAAAATTTTTTAAACTCTTAAACTAATAAGCAAGTTAAGCAAGTCACAAGGTCAGAATACAAAAATTAGTTGTATTCCTAAATATCAGCAATGAACACACAGATGCTGAAATTAAAAATACAATAGCATTTAAGAGATGCTTGCAAGCATCAAGGCCCTGGGTTCAATCCCCAGTACCTCCAGAGGAAAAGAAAGACCAAATGTGATTGGACTTTATCCAGATTAAAAACTCATGCTGTGTGACAGACATGTTAAAATAATGGGAAAACAAGCTATAGACTAGGAGAAAATATTTGTAAACTACATTTTGAACAACAACAACAAAAGAATATATAAGCAGCAAAAAAAAATCAATTTGAAAATGGACAAAGAAACATGAACAGACATGTCACTGAAGATGATAGACAGATGGCAAAGGAGCACATGAGAAGATGCTCAACATCATTAGCCACCAGGGAAATAGAAATTAAGACCATGATAGATGTCACTGACCACTTCTTATCACAAGTAAAATAAAAAATGGTAACAATACCAAAACTAAATGTTGTTGAGGATATGGAGAAAAGAATCACTTAACTTAAAAGAATCACTTAAACTTTACTAGGAGGAATGTCAAATAGAACAAATAGAACAAATGTCAAATAGAACAATTTTCTTTTAAAAAATGAAACATGGGAGGCTGGAGTGGTGGCTCAGCAGTTACGGTGCTTGCCTGGCATTCGCAAGTACGCCAGTTCAAACCCCAGCACCACATACATAACGAAGTTTCAGAGCAACGAAAGCTATGTGAAACACTAAATAAAAATTGATTCTCTCTGTCTCTCTCTCTCTCTCTCTCTCACTGTCCCCTATTTCTTAAAAAAAAAAAATGCAACATGGGACTGGAGCAGTGGCTCAGCAGTTAGAGTGCTTGCCTGGCATGCACAAGAACCCAGGTACAAACCCCAGTGTCAGAGAAACAAAGGCCAGATGGAAAAATAAATAAAACTGATTCTCTTTTTGAAAAATAAAAAATGAAACATGCCCCTATCACATGATCCAGCAATCATGCTCTTGAACACTTCCCCTAAAGAAACGAAATCTTATGTTTACAAAACCCCGAACTTAACATTCATAAAAATGTGTACATACATGCTTATAGCAGCATTATTCACAATAGCCAAAAACTATAAACAACCCAGATGTCCTTCATGAATGAATCATTAAATGGTAGTTGTACACCCATACTACAGAGGCCTATTCAGCCATACAAAGGAATGGACCATTGATAAATGAAACAACCTAGAGGAATCTCCAGAGAATTGCGCTGAGTGACAAAAGTCAATCCCAAACACCATATACTAGATTATTTCATTTGTATTTGTATAACATTCTTGAAATTATGCAATTATAGAAATGGAGAACAGATTAGTGGTTGCCAAGGGCATAAGAGTGTGGGAGGCTGAGAGGGATGAGCACAGCGCTATAAAAAGGTACCATGGGTCAGAGTGTTGGGAAGGTTTTAGACCTTGACTGTACCCAACTGGGTGTCCTGGTTACAATATGTACTAAAGTTTTACAAGATGTTACCACTGGGGATAACTGGTTAAAGGGCGCATGGGATCTTTAGGTAATATTTCTTAACCACCACAGGTAAGTCTACAATTATATAAAATTAAAGATTTGATTTTTTTTTAAATGAACAGATAGGAGTTCCACTATATTCTTCTCATACCATAATGAATCACCTTAGGCACACTCAATTTTAGAGATCACTGCCATATTCCATATTCTACCAGTTCCTCCTCAGTCTTTGGGTCCCTTTATTTATTCTCTATATCATCATCTTAAGATGTCTTTGTGTGTGTGTGTGTGTGTGTGTGTGATGGTGATACTGGGGATCAAACCCATGATCTTCCACATGCTAGGCCTGTACTCTACCACTGAGCTACATGCCTCGCCCAAAGCTGTCTTTCTTAAATGCAAATCTGATCATGTTACTTCTGAAAAATCATTAGTGTGACACATAAGGGGCTTCATAGGTCCTCAATATACCCAATATATGCACCCAGCACACTAAATTTCTTACAGTTTCCAACTGAGCAAGACTTCATCCGACCCTCCATTATTTCAGACTGTGTCGAACAAATACAAAAAAATTCGTAGCCACTTGCTATTTTATGAAAGTAGATATTATTTATATTATAAGCATTCAAAATGTAGTCTCTTGTTGTTATTGTGATCTTTTATTTATTTATTTTAGAGAGAGGGACAGTGAGAGAGAGAGAATCAATTTTATTTAGTTTTTCATGTGGCTTTCATTGCACAGATACTTCATTGTTTATATGTGGTGCTAGGGTTTGAACCCACACACTTCTGCATGCCAGGCAAGTGCGGCAACCGCTGAGCCACTGCTCCAGCCCCTATTATGACCTTTTAAATCAAATGCTGATCATTAAAGACTTGAAAATTATTTGCAATTCCCAAAAACAAATTTTAATAAAATCACCCTTAATCTGCAAAAAGAAAAAGGAGGGGCTTCATCTGAGTATGAGATACCTGAAGACAGACACCAGGACTTATTTTCATGTGCTTATATGATCTCTAATGCCTGTCGCTAATGCTTATCATATTCCCTAGCACGTACCAGGAGCACAATAAACCTTGACTTAAATAAGAAACCCATTATAGCCAGGCATGGTGGTGCACACCTATGCTCCCAGCCACTCAAGTCTACGGCAGGAGGATCACAAGTTCAAGGGCAGCCTGGGCAACTGCCAGACCCTGCTCAAAATAAAATTTATAAAATGGCTGCGAATGTAGCTCAATGGTAAAGCTACGTGAACAAAGTCTTAGGTTCAATCCCCAGGACTACAAAAAAAAAAAAAAAAAAAGAAAGAAAGAAAGAAAAGAAAAGAAAAAAGAAAAGGAAGAAATCCACTATAGGGGCTGGAGCGGTGGCTCAGCAGTTACGGCGCTTGCCCAACATGCAGGAGTACGCAAGTTCAAACCCCAGCACCACGTACACAATGACGTCTCAGAGCAATGAAAGCCAGATGAGAAACTAAAATAAATAAAAATTGCTTTAAAAAAAAAAGAAATCCACTATAAATATATACAATACTTCAATACTTTCACTTTTAATCCTAAGAACACAGAAGTGTTCAATCAACTACCCCCAGAACACTGACCTGCAATCACTCCTGCCAGGTATACCAGCCCTACTCGGAGACCTTTGTGGACCATTTCCAAGGGAATACCCAAAACCAGCTGCATAAGAAGATTCCCCACGATGTGCTGAACTCTGCAGAGACAAACACAGGTGACAAATATTCAAGTGGTTATTTCCTTGGTAGACTCTGATGTGTTATTTCTAATAAAGGACTTGGACTTGTAAGAAATTTGGACTTAGAAATTCCATTTTCTAATTTTTTTAGCAATTCTTTTTTCTTTTTCTTTTTAAATAAAATCTTACAAGGAGCTTCAATAGGTAAAACAGATACAATGGCATTTTAGAAGCACAAATGTAATTTATAAGTTCCTTTTTATAACAAGTATAGCATGAAACAAATCATTGAGGCAGGCTTAGGAAATACAAGTTGAAATTAGGGGTTTGGATGACAGTTACAATCATGACAGTCTCAACATCTGATTTTGTTTCCATTGCACAGTTATGAAAAAATTCTGACTCACACTGAGTTTAAAATTCAACAGATTTTTAAATAGTCTGTCTTACAACCTCAAGATATCTAATATCACAGAGATGGCAAAAGAAACTTCACTGCTGGTTCTACATTTAAACGTTACCTTTAAGACTTGCTAAAGTAACTCCTATGTACTACAGTTTGGTGTATAATATATTTGAATATGGGTGATTTTTATTATAGTCTTTAAGTAGGTAAAAAAATATATATGCAAACATACATATATAGAGAAAATATGTATATATAGACTGTATATATGTGTGTGTGTGTGTGTGTGTGCATATATATACACATTTTTTCAGTATACATATGTGTGAGTGTGTATGTAGATATATACACACAGTGCTGGGAATTTAACCCAGGGCCTTGCACATGGTACCCAAGTGCTCTACTACTGAACTACATCCCCAGCCCAGTAAAAAATATTTTAAATGAAATCCTTATTATCTTGCTTGTTGAACCACAATCATCTCTGGAGTATCTAAAGACAATCTGAAAAATTCCCACATTAGAATAACCCTTCATATAGCTACTATGTAGCACAGCAAGTTTTTGGTTTTTTTTTTTAAGGAGATTCTTTCATATTATGCCCCAAGTTAAAAAAACAAAACAGAAGTGTCGATCTTCCACAGTGCAGCAGCTTTCATGTTGAGTTTTAAGGACTGTGTCTTGCATCATCATTTACTTGACAAATATCCAACAGGTCATTGGCAAGGTTCTCTGGACATACCCTGCAGAATGGATTACTTACCTTTATGGTCCCTGTGATCCCAGCCAAATCTATCAGTGTCAAAACCATCTTTAAAGACATATGACAACTACATGTAATTCAGCACAGAACAGTCTAGCAAGGACAGTTATACTAGTGTTCTGGAGACCTCAAACATAAAGGAGATAAGAAATATCCGCTCCTGAATTTGAATGAGAAGGTCATAGAAAGCCACCCTGTCCTCTGAGAACTCTTCCAGGACAAGGTGACCAATATCATAAAAACTCCAAACCCGGGGGATGGCTCAGTGGTTGGAGGGCTTGCCTGGCATGTGCAAGGACCTGGGTTAAAACCCCAGCACCACATACACAACTAAGTGTCAGAGAAACAAAGGCCAGATGAAAAAATAAATAAAATTGATCCCCTCTCTCTCTCAGTCTCTCTCTCTCAAAAACAAAAAACAGGGCTGGAGCAGGGGCTCAGCGGTTTCGGCTTGCCAGCACAAGGACCCAGGTTCAAACCCCAGCACCACGTACACAACTGAGTGTTGGAGCAACTAAGGCCATGTGAAAAACTAAAGTTGTTTCTCTCTCTGTCCCTCTCTCTTAAAAAAAAATCCTCCAAACCCCATACAAACTCTTTCTACTGCTCAATTGCTTAACAGCAAGACTAGAAGTAATATTAAAACGATACCCTGTGGGCCTGGAGCTGTGGCTCAGTGGCTTCAGCACTTGTCTTGCAGGCGCAGGGACATGGGTTCAAACCCAGCACGACGTACACAACAAAGTGTCGGAGCAATGAAAGCCACATAAAAAAAACTGATAAAAATGAATTCTCTCTTTCTCTGTCACTGTTCCTCTCTCTTTAAAAAAAAAAAAAAATGAAGGGCTTGAGCAGTGGCTCAGTGGTTACAGTGCTTGCCTGACATGTATGAGAATGTGGGTTCAAACCCCAGCACCAGGTACAAAACAAAGTGTCGGAGCAATGAAGGCCAAATGAGAAACTAAATAAAATTGATTCTTTCTCTCTCTCTCTCACTGTCCCTCTCTCTCTCTTAAAAAAAAAAAAAGATAACTGTCATGCACCTGAAATAGAAGCACTAATTCTTTTTATCCAACTTGAATCTATGTTATTCCTGCTCTGATCTTTCCCTCTCTCTATTTATCTTATATGGCAACTATGCCAACATCCATTTTTCTTTTCCCTGCTCGATCTCTTCCAATGAGGCCAGGAGATCTAATGCTGGCTTTCCTGACCTATCTTAACTAGGAGTTGCCTAATCAGGTCACTTACTTCTGTCAATGAGCAAGTAAGAGCGCTGTCAGACTTAAGAAAGCTCTGTCTTGACAAAGGGGCTAGTACCTAGTGTCCCCTCCCTTCCCCTTCTTTTTGCTTTGCATGCAGAGTTGTAGCAGCCAACTTGCAAGCATAAAAAGCCAAAATAGCAGAGAAGCCAGCACAGAGCAAACGCTTGACTTTATAAACTGATCAACCAATCCCCTACTTCGACCTTTTCGTATTGGAAAACAATTAGCCTCTTGACTTGGGGTGTGGCTCAGTGGTAGAGCACTTGCATAGCATGCTTAAGGCCCTGGGTTTGATCCCAGGAACACACACACACACACACACACACACACACATAGCCTCCATTTGTTAATTTGCATCCAAAAGCAACTTCTTATACAACCCCATATATGACATTTTCCACATCCACGCAGCCTTGAAAATTCTTTTCTTTTTTTCTTTCTTTTTTTTTTTTTTTTTTTTTGTATTTTGGTATCAGGGATTGAACCTACTGAATTGCTAACCACTGAACCACATCTCCAGTCCTTTTTATATTTTATTTAGAGACAAGGCCTTACTAAGTTGCTTAGGGCCTTGCTAAGTTGCTGAGGCTGAACTCTCAATCCTCCTGCCTCAGCCTCCCGAGTCACTGGAATTACAGGCATGTGCCACTACGCCCGGCTAGCCTTGCAAGTTCTTTTTGAGTACCTTACTATGTTTCAGATACTGTGAAAATTTTCTCATTTAATCACAGTCACCTTAAGAGATAGGTACTAGGGGGCTGGAGCGGTGGCGGCGCTTACTCACATGCGCCAGTACACAGGTTCAAACCCCAGCACCATATACACAACTAAGTGTAGAGCAACGAAAGCCATGTGAAAAACTCAATAAAAATTGATTCTCTGTCTCTCTCTCTCTCTCACTGTCCTTCTCTCTTTTAAAAAAAATTTTTTTTAAAAAGAGAAGTAGGTACTAATACCTCATTTTTAAAAAGTTTAGTATACTATAATACTGTACTCCAGCATTACTATTTAACTGCTTATTCCCCCTTATCATTTTAATGTGCTTGAAACCGAAACCACATTTGCTCAGAACTCACTTGTAAAACAGAAAGCGGAAGTGTGGAAGCGTCTACAGAAGCCTGGCGGCTGGAGATTTTGTCCTTGACTGGTCAAGCCTCTGAGTCCTGCATCCTGTAATGGTTGCTTATTTAGACTCAACAGTCATCTTTCAACTGGTAGTCACGTAGACAAAGTTGGCCTCACTGACACCACAGGAGTCCACCAAAGGGGTGGGACCAGCAGCAAGCTGCCCACTGCCTGCAGTACGTATGGGAGATCTCAGATCCTGAGTGACATCATGAAAGACTATTTGCTTTTTTTAACTTTTTTTTTTTAAGAGAGAGGGACAGTGAGAGAGAGAGAACAAGCCCCAAGACTATCTGCTTTTAAGAAACCACAAGCAAAGTTAAAATGTAGGCACAATGGGGCTGGGGATGTGGCCCAGTGGTAGAGTGCTTGCCCTGCATACATGAAGCCCTGGGTTTGATCCCCAGCACCACATAAAATGAAATGCAGACACAGCACCTCCTATTGCCCATAACATTTCAGGTGGACAACAGTATTACATACTGATCAAAATGAATTTGTTTGTCTTAAAGAGTATGGATGGGGGCTGGAGCGGTGGCTCATTGGTTTCGGCGCTTGCCTGGCAAGCGTGAGGACCCGGGTTCAAACCCCAGCACCACGTACACAACTAAGTGTTGTAGCTACTAAGGCCACGTGAAAAACTAAACAAAGTTGTTTCTCCCTTTCTCTGTCTCTCTCTCTCTCTCACTGTCCCTCTCTCTTTGAAAAAAAAAAAAAGAGTATGTATGGGGGGCTAGAGTGGTGGCTCAGAGGTTACAGTGCTTGCCTGGCACATGCAAGTACACGGATTCAAACCCCAGCACCCACGTACACAACTAAGCCGTGTGAAAAACTCAATAAAAATTGATTCTCTCTCTCTCTCTCTCACTGTCCTTCTCTCTTTAAAAAAAAAAAAAGAGTATGGATGGTGTAGGGCTGGAGCGGTGGCTCAGCAGTTACAGCACTTGCCTGGCATGCATGCGGACACGGGTTTGAACCCCAGCACCAAGTACGCAAGGAAGTATTGGAGCAATGAAAGCCACGTGAAAAGCTAAATAAAATTGATTCTTTAAAAAGAAAAAAAGAAGGGGTTGGGGATTTAGCTTAGTGGCAGAGCACTTGCCTAGCACGAGCAAGGTCCTGAGTTCGATCCTCAGCCCTGAAAAAAAGAGGGGCTGGAGCGGCGGTTCAGTGGTTACTGTGCTTGCCTGGCATGCTCAAGTACTTGAGTTCAAACCCCAGCACTACGTACACAATGAAGTGTTGGAGCAACGAAAACCACATGAAAAAATAAATAAATTTGATTCTCTCTCTCCTCTCTCTCACTGTCCCTCTCTCTCTTTAAAACAATAGAGTAGGAGAAATAAATACCCATCTCCTAGGCTGTTGTGAGAATTGAAGACTCCAAAAAGAAGTTAGGGGTGGCAGCCAGGCAGGGTGGCACACACCTGTAATCCCAGCTACTCAGAAGACTAAGGCAGGAGGATCACAGGTCCAAGACTGGCCTGTGCAGCTTCATGAGTCCCTGCCTTAGCATAAAATCTAAAAAGGACTGGAGGTATAGCTCAGGAATAAAGCTATACCCCCAGCCCTTTTTAGGGATAGGCTAGCACCTAGCAGGTGTGCAATCCCCAGTATCACAAAAAAAAAAAAGGTTAGGAGTGACAATACTTAAAATTACTTATAAACACATCTGGCAACAGTGATTTAACTGTCATTCCTTACCCAGCATGGACCAACATGTATGAAATAAACCTCCAGGCTTCCTCCCTCTTCTCAGGATTGTAGATAAAGGGACTCTCCAGGATGCCTGTACCCAAGGTGATCCACTGTTTCTGCGGCTTCCACACAGCATAGTAAATAAACACTGCCAGCTGACAGGGAGAGGCGGATGAGAATGTTAACCACACCTTCTCTGGAGAGTGGTCCCAGTACAGCCCATGGGTAGTAACCATGCTTAAATGATCAGCTCTCAAGTGGGCTCAGGAGATGACAGCAATTAAGTTTCCCAACCATCCCCCACTGTGGTCATCTCCCCCTCCCATGGGTAGGAGCAGCCCTAGACCAGACATTAAGAAGACTCCTTT